>JASSUY010033806.1:0-13120 GCA_032466535.1 Forpus xanthops
CTCAGATCCAATCTAAACTTTCCCTGTTTAAGTTTGAACCTGTTACCCCTTGTCCTCTCACTACAGTCCCTCATGAAAAGTCCCTCCTCAGCATCCCATGTTGTAGAAGTCACACATGGACGCCCAAGCTCATCATGACAATGAATGATGGAAAGAAATCTCTTTCTTGGAAAGAAATGTCACAGAAACTTTGGATCATCTTGTAATTCTTCTCATTCTCTTCTGCTCTGTGCATATTTACCCCTTATCTATATACCTGGTATATAGCCCTTGCTGCTGTGATGATAGGCACCTGCAAATGTGCAGATGCAGATGAACAGCAAATCCAGCCCTGCTGCAGGTAACAGGAATTTCCACCCCAGCAACAGCAACTTTATTAACTTGCCGAATTACATTGGCTCAGGATTGATTGTGCAAACCATGATAGCACCCATGGGCCCTATGAGTTTGTTAATGATTCATGTGTATTTTAGCCTCTAGGAAGAAAAAATCAACAGGAGATTGGGATGGTGCCTTCAAATCAAAGGTGTAGTTCAGGCAAAATGGCTTTCTTCTCTGCCTCTTCACATTAGTGGTAGATCTTGCGCCCATGGACCTTTCCATAGGGATCACAGATATGCTTCAAGATAAAAAGAAAAGTGTTTTAGGTATTTTTTTTATGGACAGTTTTGTTTGTAGCCTTATGACATTCCTACTTGAAGGGGATTTTCTTCCTATGCAGGAAGCCTTGTGTAGGTTTGTGGTATTCCCAGGTCAACATCCTATGGCTATAGTTCATGTGAGACCAGCACTACTCAGCCCATCCATCCTCTCTCTACTAAGGGCCAGGAAAAAAATGCCTTACAAGAAGCAAAACCATAGGGCTAGCATATTTTGATGCTATCTCAAGGTACTCTCCTGATCTCCAGGTGTGTGGGACTGATGGAATTCCTGAATCAGAGACTGTCTTTGCAGTTAATACCCCTTGATGGATTTTTATGTCACAAATTTGTCTAATTGCTCTTTGAATTTGAGTGAGGTTTTAGCATGCACAACATCACATGGTTCAATGTGTCCGTGCTTTAACTATGCACTATGCAAAGATGTCCCTTCTCTGAAAACTGCCACCTGGTGTCCTTTGCTTCTCCCAGCCCCTGTACCATCCTGGCTCATTGACATGTGAACCAAGCAGCTCTGGCTTGAATGCTCCTTCCTCTCCTCCTGCCTGTTCTCCTTCAAGAAATCAGCCACAAGCACACACAAAAACCAAACTTAATTTCATATGGAAGGGAAAGTCAATATATTTTTAAGACAATTGATGAGCTTGGTGCTGGATATCACTTTGGGTTTGATTCAGTCAAGTGGTAAGAGTCTGCATGGCTTCTCCTTTTGTGGTGCTACTGTCTAAGTCAGCTTTTGCAACAGCAATCAGCCTGTGGAATGAAAGTGTCCAGGACAGGATCATTGGAACATTTACAGACACTAGAGGAGACATTCTTTGAGCCATGAAAGAAACTGAATAGCAATGAAACATTCTATTAAGAACAATCTCTTCTGAAAGAAGCCCAACCCCTGGACCATGTGTTTGAGACCATACAGAGAGTCCTGGTAAGCCACTGCACTTACAGCTTGGTAAGTCACTGCATTTACAACTTGGTAAGCCACTGCAGTTGTAACCTCCATAACCATAACAACATCAGTCAGAGTCTTCACATCCATAGTTTGCATACGGCAGATTGAAAAGGTTCACGGTAGGTGATTTTAAATTATTCATAAGGATAATGACTGTGGCTTAAAGCTTTTTTTTCAGAATAAACCTCACACCTTATTGGTGCCATCAGCTACAAGCAACCCTTGGACACTAGCTGCGATGCACTGTGTGGTAGTAATGTGCCAAGAGCACAGCTGAGCTGCTACAGTACTCTGTCGTGTTCTCATCAGGTTAGGAGTAGGGTAAGGCAAAGTGAAAGGCCTGTCATAGGAGGACATTTGTTAACAAGCCCAAATATCCATCCTCTTCAGAAAGCTGATTCTCTGGTGCAGTTAAAATAATCGGCCTTGCTGAAGGTGGGTTTTTTGTCTTTCACAGGGAGCCTACATCAACTACATTGTTGTCCTCCATGTCTCTGGCTTCTTTACTCTGTTTTTCTGTCCTTCCATTATCTTATAAGTTGTTGCATGGTTTTGGAGAAAACTTGTTATAAGTCCTAATCCATTTACACAATTCAGTAGGCTTTACCATGCTGCTGAAGATGATTTATCCATCAAATGAACTTTTGGAGCTTTCTGGGGACACCTTCAAGGATCATGCCCTCTTGACCTTTTTTTTATTTCTCTTAGTCATAGAAGAAAGAATGGACCATTACTGCTGAACATGCCTATATCTCCCAAGATTAAAATGGCAAGAAATTCCTGTGGTGTTTTCTAGCTGGCTGCATTATGTATGTATCGGCTGCTCTGTATTTTCTTCACATCCTGCAGGGCTGATCTGACCTGCCTGTTAAATCTGATGCACCCAAGGCCCTTTACAAGAATCAGAGAGCTGTGAAAGGATAGCTGTATTTTGCGGGCTTGGGGTATAGGGGTTTTAGGTTGTATTTTAAATGACTCAGTTGTCTTTCAAATACGTTTGAGAGTGCTGTGCCTATTGAGCAGTGACAGGTAGGCCAGTGGTACCTGTGAGATACCCCAGCTGTAGCCAGAGAAGCCAGTTTAATTGCACTAATTAAACTGTCGAAGACTTGCATGGAGAGTAAAGTGTTGGTTCATTGGGTGGGTTTTCTACTGGTCTGAGGGATGCTAAATTAGCCATCTCTTCCTGGCTTGTCTTCCCTAGCAGGTCAATGTGGCTTGTAACTTGAGTTACAAGCTGGGACTCCAGAGTGAGTCCCGTTAACAATGGCAGCCTCTTTGAAGTGTAGCTGTGAACTGTGATATGCTAAAGGCTAGCTTTTTTAACATCATAAACCCATTGTCCCAACCCATATTTCAACACCCTTACAATGATGTGGTGGGCTGTGTTGAAGATCAAGTCCCAGTAGCTCCTCAGATGCTTAGTAAATCTAGATTTGATCTTGCTAAAGGTCTCACATGAGACGGATATTATCAAACAGCCAGTATCTCAAAGCAGGACATCTGAACTGTTGTGCTGATGCAGAGGATCATCTGCATTGGATGATTCATCTGAGCTGTCTTAGGAAGGATGAATCACTGGCTGGCAGTGGCTGGGTCTCTCCCTTGCCTATGACATGAGAGATGGCAGTCGCAGCCTGGGCCTTCAATGTCTATCCTTCAAGATCGACCTTCACTGGCTTCCTGAGATGTAGGCTGAACTACCTGTGCTATGCTGCCTTGAGAGCCAGCAGCCTACAGGTCCCAGCCATGACTTAATTTTGGGTAGCGCCTTGCAGAGATCTCTTCCCATGCTGGGTTTTCCACCCTAGGATACAAAGGCATAGCACACTCTAGGGTTTGAAGAGAAGATAAAATCAGAGAGGAATTGTCAGCTGGACCAACAGCTCATAGCATAAACTGGGCTATTTGTCTTGCAGAACCTGCGCATCTCTAGATATGGCTAGCAGTCTTCCTGTCACATGCCAAGAACTTCTCTGTCTCATTAGGGGAACAGGAGGGGTCCTGAGTGCTCTTAACAGAGGATGTCCTTCCTAAAATACTGGTTATTTGCCAGTGATGGGTACTCTCTAGCAACAGTTGACATTTAATTCAAGGCTGAGCCATTGGTTGCCTGGGAAGAGCTGAGCTGAGCTCCTGCCAGGTTCTTATCTCAATTTTATTTTCTTTAATTAAGTAAGTGGGCAGTAGGTCTCCAGTGTCTTCTTCCTGATGTCTGAATTAATTACCTGTATGCGCATAGAGTGTCCTGCCTGAGTTTGATGAGTGGCTGGTTGTAAGGGAACATTGGTAAGAGCCCTGTCCCTTCACTTGTTCAACTTTGAGTCAATGCTGTGGCAGGGACTGACTCTGCCTGTGCATGGCCCTCAGCTGAATCACCTGACTTTATTTTTCATCACCTCCTTTTTCTTTTCTCGCCTTCCACCTTTATTCTTAGCTTCACTGCTGTGGGGTTCCATACCACATAAGGAGCTGGCAGATGCAATCGTGATTCATTTGTCCCATTATCTTGTTACGGATTTCTTTTATGGTCTTTATGTCATCTAGCCTACAGAGAAGCACTCCTTCATCCTAATTCTGGCAACTGGCATACCAGCGATGTCTATCATGACTCTTCCATTATTTTCTCTAGGGCAGGAGCAGCAGCGGCAGTGAAGGCCTCTGAAAACTCAGATTCTTTCCTGCGCATTTGTGTGCATACCTTTGTAAAGGTTGGACTTTATGATCTTAAAGGTCTGTTACAACCTAGCTGATTCTATGTTTTTACCTAGTCATACAGGCACACCAGAGTCTAGGCTTCTACATATGGGCCTGGTCTGGAGCACGTGGAAAACAGGGTGTCATAACTCACTTTGGGCTGCAACCCAGAGCAGCAATAGAAAGCAGGCTAAATACTATGGCACCCGGAAAACAGTGTTTATTTCATATTTTAAGTGATTTTTGAATAACAGTACCAACACATCAGTGCAAAGGAAACTAAAAACCACATAATGGGGCTGTGACATGTTTTGAGATGGATTATTTTGAAGATTCTGCATATCAAAAGCACATCTGCCTCCTTGGGTCAGAACAGACCCTTGTGTGTTGATGGTCAAGGTATCAGGGTTACAAAGACATCTTGCGTGTCGAGACAAGACAGGCGCAGCGTCTCCATCTGACTTCAAAATGGGGTTTGCTATTAAAGGGAAACAGGTACATGGGAGGCTTCATCCTTTGAAGGGTGCAGTACACAAGGACACAGCATTGTGCAGGAGCATGAACGCCATTTAGTTCCTCTTAACTCTCCCTTCTGCCCAGAACCTTTAAATTGGTTGCACATGTCAATTAAGTACAGCTCACACACCCTGTGAGGCAACTAAGTGCTATTTTACTTATTTTATTATGGATGGGGAAACAAATGTGTAGAAAGGCTTACTGACACGTGGCTTCAAAACCCCTGCGAAACACAGAGCTCATAGTCTTCACTGCATCCCTTGGGTCATTCTTCTCCTCTGTTGCTCCTCTGGGTGAGATGGGTTTGTCCCATCACATTCCCACTGCAAAAGTGCCCATCTCCAGACAGGGCTCTAGGTGCTTCTTACATGGCCCTGGCTGAGCTAAGGGTGAGCCCCACGGGGTCTCAGTCACCCATACATAGTCTGCTTTTCATGGTCAGGAAAGCAGCAGTACCCATCAGCCAAGCAACCTGTGTTAAGGTCTGAGTGTGCCCAGGAAGCAGCAGTGTTATTGGCAGGGTCAGAGTGATCGGTTGTACTGATTAATTCTGGGCCTAGTGAGGGTCACATATTAACAATAAACTGGAAACGCCAACTAGGCTGCTTTCATGCTTGATTGATGCAGCATGATTTAATTAAGCCAGGCTTACATTCGAGCATCGCACATTAGCATCTAGTATTAAAAACTCTCTGAACCATCTGTGCTTAGCAGCTACCTTAAGGAAGTCATTTGACATCTATTCAGGAGATTTAATTGTGCCATTATGTGCCTGTGTAAGGTTCTGAGTGTCATTTAACCATTGCCCTCTCTAGCCGATTAATTACTAGGCCTGACTGAATAAGTGCAGGAGCTCACTATATGGCTCTCCATGGCTGAAGCAGAGACAATACCATGTTCAAGATGAATGCCAGCCTGGTTGTGGCATGCAATGGATAAGTTTGGATCTGCAGGCAAAACCTGTTTGCTTTACTGGAGAGGTAGAAAGTATTAGGAGCTGGCATGAACCAGAGAGGAGTAATGTGTGAAGTAACCCATGAAGCTTTCCAGCTCCAGGGCTTTTTGGTGAAAGAGGCCAGCACTTTAAACAGCTAAATGAATTTCAGAGCCGACAGACTATGCCCAGGGAGGGGGAACATTTTAACAGATGTATTATGGACACCTGTGGGAATAGACTGCTAGGATGCCTCTTCCCCCTCTCTTTTCTAGTTCTGGGCTCCCTGCGCAGTGGGACTGAAGTTGCTGTGATGGAGAGCTTGCTTGGGGAATGAAGTAGAGACTCAATGAGCATGGGCAAGCAGAGGGGCCCTGTGGAGGGCAGTTACTTCTGCAGGGAGTCCCTCTCGCTGTGTTTCACCCTTGAGCAATGCACCTGTAGGAGTGTGTCAAGGCGGTGGCCGAGGCAGGTCTGCGGCGTTACCAGCTGACACCCACCGCAGCACAGAACTGGCTCCAAAGCATCCCTGCCAAGCACGAGTGGGTCCTGCCCCAGGCACGTGGAGAAGCTGTGGGCGACAGGTGGGAGCGTGGAGGTGCTGGATGGTCTGACCCTGCACTGAATGAAGAAACTCAGGCTGGAGTTGGCATGTGTGTGAGAGAGGGTTGAAATTTAGGAGGCTCCTGGAAAAGCAGGTACACACACACGTGCCTCTGCTGGGCTGGGCACCTTCTCCATGTATGCATCCAACTCTCCTCCTCAGATAATGTTATCCCTCTTTTAATTTTGCTGGAAGGAAGCAGACAGCAATTTGCAGGGTCACAAGAGAGCTCAACATCTCCCCAAGCCTTCAGCAGCCCATTTCCGGCTACGGTTTGATCAGGTTTCTGTATTCATCACTGCGTTTCCTGTGGGGGTATTTCTGATAAGATTTGCACTTCGCATCTTGTGCTGCCCCCTTTGCCTCTGGTGCTCACAGGATGTTCGCTGCACTACGAGCAACTTGGGGTTGCTAAATCACTTGCCAGAAATGAGCAATTGCTGGGTGTTGTGGGCATTGTCCCAAGGATGGGGTGAGTGGAGTGAGCCGTGACACTGGCAGGCAGAGTGGGCTCCAGGGGCTGAGGGCTATGCCAAGTCAGATCCCCAGCTCCAGGGGCTGGCCATTTAACAGCTATGTCCTATGGTCTGAGGAGAGCCCTGAGGAGATGGTGACTTCAGCCCCTCTTGGGCGTCCCTTTACCTTCTCTGTGGAAGCTCCGCACTCCTGCTGCATTCAAGGACATGCTGAGCTATTAACATACAAAGAGAGAGGCAGAGAAGTGCAGGAAGTGGGGAAATAATACAAAGAGAGTTATGACCACATTTTCAGATGAACCCCATTCCCTCCTGGCAGGTCCATATATCAGTGAACACCACTGATTTCCTCTCATTGCGATTCCAGCAGTGATATTTAACAGCAGCGCTTAAAAGTCATCTCCAAAGGGAGATACAGGGAATTGGTATGATTCCCAAATAGAAGACTGGGGAAAAGCATATTTAATTGATTTTCAGTACAGATTTTTATTCCTCACCAGTGAAAACCATCATCTTCCTTTGACACCCATTACATTTACATAGGGGTTCCTTGACTTCCTCCTTTTTAATCAAAGCCTGAATTTTGTTCTGTTGTGCTGGTGTAAATCCAGGCCAGCTTCACTAATATTCCCACACTTGGCTGAGTGCAGTGGCTTGTATGTCAGTGACTGTAGGCATGTCTGCACTCTCCTGCAAATACTTTGCTATGTATGTTCAGGGGCTGAAATGAGGAGTGGGTTTTATCTTTGTGAGTCATTTGGGAAGGGGTTTCCCAGATGGGAGGCTCAGCAATGGGGCACAGTATTAGGCTGCGGCTGGGAAAGGAACAGAGTCAGCAGTTCAGGTGCCCTGCTTTAGAGGGAAAAGGAGCTTAATAGCATGGATGTGATGGCTCTGTCACAGGCTGATTGCAGGGTCAGAAGAAGGGCATGAAAAGGTCCTGGCACTTCTTGTTTTCTGAAGCTACAAGTAGCTGCAGTTCACTGTAGGTACTATGGCTGTAGGCTCATACGAAGAAGCCATGTCAGAAGCTGTAGTTGCCACTAATAAAGGAATAAAAGCCTCATTAAACAGCTCCTCGTCTGCCAGAGGAATCCATGGGAAGAGTTCACATAAACAACTCCTGATTTCCAAACAGACACAGTCTCCCGCTTTTCCAGGGTGCAACAAATAGCTGTCACACACCCCAGGATCTTGGTGCAGGGAGCCAGGGACATAGCAAGTGCCAAATATTGTAAGCATTTGTGGAGGAGTGCACCTTGGCCAAGGAGACACATCTTCGGATGGGAGCCAGGGTGCGGCTGACTCCGGCATGGCTGTGGCTGGGAGGGCTTCACTGCAGCCCTGCCTGGATCAGCACATTTCCAGCACAGGCAGCCCCTCTGCACCTCAAACCTGCCCAAACCCAGCAGACAGGGCCTGGCATGACCCTCAGGTTGGATTGGGGTGGGTTCCTGTAGGGCAGCATGGCCCCAGTGTAGGGGGTGATGGTCATGACCAGACATGGGCAGAGGCTGGTGCCCGGCACGTATGGGCACAGGCACTTCACCATCCCACTGGAACCTGAGAGCACTCCAGGCTGGGTCTCACACCCAGCCTCACCTCCTGGCTTGCCAGCAGAGCATGATTAGTGCACAGACACCAGTAATTATGGCCATGTGCGCTGAAAACATAAACAGGCCATTTCATCAGCACCCAGCCCCCAGACCTCACTGTGGTCGGATGCCTGGGAAGCAGCTCGCTGGGAGTCGTGGCCTTCTTCTCCCATATTTTACAGCCTATGGGCAGGAACCACATTATTTACTTGCTGGCTCAGTTGCTCATGGTTTGCTAGATGCTGCAGAGAGCTGAAAGGAGATGCCACTTTATGGCTGCCTGCTGGAGGGGGCTCTGGGCATCTTTGGGGTACAGAGTGGGCAGTGCATGGATGCAAACCTTGTACAGCTGTCAGCAGCTGGCTAGGGAAGGTTTTTAAAGCTAACAATAAATGTCCTCTGTTCAGCACAAGTGGAGCTGGAGTTAGGTCTGGGATAACCTGGATGCTGCCCTGTGTGGGACAGGTATTGAGTCACAGTGGGCTTTTGCAGCTGTAACTAGTCCTCCTACTTTTAGCAGCCAAATAAGCGCAACCTTCCCCTTTACTGACCCTCTACAGTGAGTTTCTCCTGAGAGTCCCATCATGCCATTTAGGTAGGCTTGCGTTTTTTTGCTGCCCTGCACCCAAGCCACAAGGACCATAGTCATTGGCTTGAGGAGTGGAGGCTCTTATCTGAACTTGGGATTCTAAATGAGAGGCAAGCAAAAGCCAAGGCTGAAGGAGGCAGGCCAGGCAGGGGCTCTTTCAGGCACTGCACCAGGAGCCAGGGAGAGAGACAGACAAGCAATTATAGCTGGGGACAGAAAGTAAAGGGAGGCAAAAGCAAGAGATGAACTGGTTGCAAGGCAAGTCCCCTGCAATATCCTTCAAGATGTGACGTTTGAGGGAATAGGAAGTACAAGGAATTGGACAAGGAAAATATGATGGGGATGGACATTTCACCCCTGGAAATTTCCCTTGGGCAGTGGAAAAAAAATTCATGACACAACCATGCACAAAATAGAGCAAATGCTGTTTATTTATACTGCTGCCCAGGGCTGTTCCTGTGCCTGGGATGCCATGTCTGCTTTCTGCCGCTAATCTGTGTTTCTCATCTAACCATTTCAACTGTGGCTCAAAACAGTGCTCCTCCTATGCCTGGAAAAGGAGAGCTCCATGCTGGACACAGCACTGAGGAGGAGAACAGGTAGTCATCAGAACACCTCTGAGAGATGCTGCTCCTTTGGGCTGTGCAAGCATCTTGACTGGTGACAGTACCTTTCCACACACAGGAGTGATGCAAATTAGGAGCAGCCTGCTAAAACACATTAGCAGGCAAGCAGAACAAGCTGTCCCATCTGCTGTTTATTCCTTTCAGCTTCCCAGGGGGAAGCCTAACAACAGATAACGGCTTCACAGCCCCGGACCCCCAGGCTCAGCTTGGAGCTGCTGAGGATCAAACCTCCCTGCAGCAGCTGCACAGAGCCCAGGCAAGGACCTCACTAGAGCCTGGATGATGGTGGCCTGGGATGGTCATCACTTTGTGCCTTCAAGGGAAGCCCCGAGCTGAAAAGCTTCCCTGCTTCCAGGTTATTTGACGCAGGAGAAGCCCAAAGCATCACAGTGTCATGGCTGTGTGTATGTGCATCCTAGAAACAAAAGCTCCGCAGTCAGCCCCGACAAGCCAAAAGTGGGTCAGGTGGAAATGTGGGAGGCCAGTGACTCATCTTGTGGTTGACTGGGCAATTTGGGAGGAGGAAAAAGCGGCTGCCTCTAGGAAATGGAATCTGTTTCCAACCCTTGCTTTCCTCTGCCCCTAATACTAACAGCTCTTCCACCAACAAAAAGATAATGCTAGAGTCAGTTCTTAATGCCAAAGAACATTGGTTCTCAGAGGAAGCATCTGAGGGCTCAAATATGCTAGCAGGGGTGAAAATGTATTTGAGTGGAAAAGTCTGTCTCTCCCCCATTCCCTGCCCCACAACTGAGATGGGCATTAAATTGGTCTGAGTGGGTGGGTATCTGGGCTTAAGCACATGCATCCTTACACCACCATGTGCACAGGGGATCTGAGAAGCCATGCAGCAGGTATAATAGCTGCTCTGGCCCAGAGGCTGCAGGACCAAGGGAAGGGGGAAAGGGGTCATGCTAGCTGGTGCGACTCTGCAGAGCATCTCTGCTGGTCCCAGGTTGCAAGCACACAGTGTTGAGGAGGGAAATGCGTACCCTGACGCTGCCTCTGTGAATGGAGAAGGGGGAGGGCACAAAGCCAGGAGATTACAGCTGCTTGTTAACAGTATTTGCTCAGTACATCAAGCAAGCAGTGGTCATTCATAAGCCTGGCCAGCCTTCCCTGCTGGGACTTTGTGTCTCATGGCCAGCGGCCGCAGCAGCTACTCAACCTCTCTGCCAGCACCTGCAGTCACACCAGGACACTGAGGTGAACAATGCGGGATGCAGAGCTGATGGGGGAAACCGGAACAAAGAGGACATTTTGCCTGCCAGGGATTTCAGATTAAGGGATGCTGTGGGAAGGCAGGTCTGCAGCCGGCATTGCTGGGCAGCGAGGAGCAGTCTGTGCTGCTGTCAGAGTCAGATGAGGATGAAGATTGTGTGTTCCAGACAGGGCTGACCCGTGGCTCTATGATGGAGGTTAAAAGCCGAGTCTGACGTGCTTCCAGCAGACGCTGAGGCAAAGTGGGCCCCCTCTGCTCCCTCCCCTCCAGGCCCAAGGCCCCCTTCACCGGGGATGGCCTTCAGAGGAGGGGATGTGGCCACCACCCACTTCTTCCTCTCCAAGTGGGTAGGAAACAACACTAATGCAAGACAAATTTCTCTGTGTCAGAGAAGAGGAAATGGGCTGATACAAAACCAGCCCATGCCGGCTAAGCGTGCCTTTGCTCCCTGTGCAACGGGCACTGGCAACGCTTAGGGATGTGTGTGGCCAGAAATAATTCAGCACTGAATTGGTAAGGCTGTGTCAAAAACTCATGCATAGAAATAAAAACACTGGTTCAATCCAGTCCCTTTCCTCATGAGATCCTGCCGCTGCAACACACGCACATCAGCGCTTGCGGTATTCCCTGGGTGCACTTTCCTGGGAGGAAGGATGCTCTGCCCTTGTGATTCTGGTGTTTACAGGCTCTTTATAGTGCCTAGTGCTTTGACATAGCTATTTTATTCCAACAGCTCAATCAAGGAAGTGCAGAAAAAAAGAAGTGTGGTGTAAGAAATGGACTCTTTCCCCCTTTGCCCCTTTCTGATGGACAGAATGGGGTAGGACGAGATGGGACATCTCAGTGATGCAGAGTGGGTTTCCTCGATGGCCACAAACCTGACAGGGACAAGTGTAACACAGGGAGGGAAGGGGGAAAATCATCACAACAGATTTGACTAGAATTGGAAAGCTCAGCTTTGTCCTGAGACCTCTGCAGTTTTTCCCAAGCACACAAAAAGGAGGCCAGCCCTCACATGAGGGAGCAAAAGCACATCCCTGACAATTGGCTCTCCAAATACAGGGAGGGAACATCAGGTACATTTTCCCTTGGCCCAGGAATTTTGCAGGAGAGATACCACTGTGGTCCTCAGAATTCTTCCTTAAAAGCAGTTGTGTGGCCACACTGACAGGAATTTTCCTTGCAAAGTGAGCTTTTCCAACACCAACTGAATACTATGGAAACCTCTGGAAAAACCTTCTGTTGGAAATTTTCCTTTCCTCTTCTGTCCTATACCACTCACTTAAGCCCAGGAGGAGTTCTGGGTAGAAATGAAACCAGCAAGGGGGTTCAGGGACTGCTGTGGATTGCAACTGCACCTATGGCTTTGGCCTAAGCAGGAGATCCCAGGTGCTAATCCTGATAAATGATGTTCTCTTAATGTGGTGGTAACCTTATTGAGGTCCCTAGTGCTGGGTGAATTGTCTCAGTTTAGCTTCTCCAAACAAAGACTCCTGGTTTTGAAATTATAGTTTATATTCACTTCTCTAATCAGTGCATTCAGAGCCGGGTCAGGTCCACCAGCCACATATTCCTCTGTTCAGGAGATACCCAAGGATGCTGAGAAGTTGCAGGATGCTCCAAAGGCAGCAGCTGGGGCTGGCTTTCCCAGAACTGGTGCCAGTGCTCTTGTCTGCATGAGGAAGCCTAGTAAATACTGGAAAGGATGTGTCCATCCCCAGGGGATCCCTGTGATCAGAGACAACCCCTCTCTCCTCGCAGCAAGGAGTGTGGGATCAGCACGTGGCAGATGGGGTTCAGGTTTATGGTACTAGCAGGGACATTACCTCCCAAAAAAGCTCTCAGAGGTGGCCTGGGAGGTCTGGAGCAGGCAGCTGTGAGACCCCCAGTCACCAGCTGGCCACACATGGCCACATAACGTGCTCTGGGGTCTTGGTCTTGCACACCTTCCCCAAGGAAGCCACGATTTCAGCCCAAAAAGGCTGGCAGTTCCCCATTTTTTCGTTTGGCTTCCTCTTTTGTGCACTCTGTCATCTCTCTGCCCTTTGGACAGCTCGTGGGGCCGCACTGTCTGTGCCCCTTCCTCCTCCTCACTGCATTTTCCTATGTCAATCTTTCCTCATGCCCAGCACTGTCAGTCACCATGCTGTTCCCAAGCCACTGAGTAATCATGGAATCATAGAATAGTTAGGGTTGGAAAGGACTTTAAGATCATCTAGTTCCAACCCCCCTGCTATGGGCAGGGACACC
>JASSUY010033806.1:13871-100496 GCA_032466535.1 Forpus xanthops
CACAAGTGTGTCAAGGTCCCTCTGGATGGCATTCCTTCCCTCCAACGTATCAACTGAACCACAGAGCTTGGTGTCATCGGCAAACTTGCTGAGGGCACACTCAATCCCACTGTCCGTGTCACTGACAAAGATGTTGAACAAGACCAGTCCCAGCACAGATCCCTGAGGGACACCAGTTGTTACTGGTCTCCAGCTGGACATTGAGCCATTGACCACAACTCTTTGCATGTGGTCATCCAGCCAGTACATCCACCGAGTGGTCCACCTATCAAATTGATGTCTCTCCAATTTAGAGACAAGGATGTCATGTGGGACAGTGTCAAATGCTTTTCACAAGTCCAAGTAGATGACATCAACTGCTCTACCCCTGTCCATCAGTTCCATAGCCCTATCATAGAAGGCCACCAGATTGGTCAGGCAGGTTTTCCCCCTAGTGAAGCCATGCTGGCTGTCACCAAGCACCTTGTAGTTTTTCATGTGCTTCAGCATGCCTTCCAGGAGAATCTGCTCCAAGATTTTGCCAGACACAGAGGTCAGACTGACTGGTCTGTAATTCCCAGGTCGCACCAAGAATACTGAAAGAGACAGAGAAAAATCCTACTGGTTTTGCCAACAGAAAATGAAAGAAGAAAACCCAACAGGGAAAATCCACCCAGGGAGAGCAGCCTGACTGTAGCTTCTTCCTGCTAAAATACAGGGGAGAAAAGAGACACTCCAGGACCTGGCTGCCTTGCAGCACACGAGGGATGTGGTGTGAGGCTGGCAGAACCTGGTGCTATGGTGCCCATGTGTCTCTGACCATGGCAGCAGGTGGCTTTCAGCTGGCATGGCTGAAACGGCATTTCTTAGCAAGTTTGTCAGTACGCTGGCTCCAGAGGAGGCAGACTATTCATGCTGGCCTCTGCTAGCTGCCAGCTGTCATGGCAGAACAGATGGCCTTGTCACTGGAGCTGTGTGCTGGGGACTTAACAGCAGTGATGCTGAAAACAGGTGAGAACAGCTTCCAGATCCCATATACCCATTTGTCTGCATACATGATTTGTCCTACCCATACATTTTGCCTCCCTGCTATGCAAAGCTTGCTGGAGAATATGTATTCATTCCTCTTTGCCTTCGGAAGTGTTGATCTGGCCACTTCTCCCTTTATTATCAGCCACGGTGAGTGCGTGCCAGCAGCACAGACCAGTCCAAATGTGTGTGGGCTCCCATTTCACACCAAACTCTGCAAAACCACCACTTCCTCTCTGCTAATCATTACGCGCCATGAGCTGGAGCTCAGAGCCCAGAATGATAGGGTTTGGATGACCAGCAACCTCACAGGAAGACTTTCATACACCATTTCCATCCCCTGAGAAGAGCATGGTGCTATACAGTGTCATTTTCAGAAGGTGATGCCCTGAGAAAATAGCTTAGCAAGTCTTGATGATGGAGAGCACATGCTGAACAGAAACCTGTCTGTGCATACTTATGTGACACAGCAAACAGGCTGCACAAAGGGCAATGTTTTCTGGAATTAGTCGGGCAGGACTATATTTAGAGCTCATTAGTTAATTCAGGGCAACACTGTTAGGTCCCCATATACAGCAGCAAGCAAGACGCCATTTCTTCTGCTCCCATAGCTGGGGGCAGATGAGTTTGAAATGACTGTCTCTTCCAGGACAGAAATGGAGAGAAGCAGTGAAACAAGGAGGTGGCAGGTTCAAAGCAAGCCCAAGGAAGTGGCCGTGGCATAATGAAGCAGTGGAACTCCTCGCTGCAGGATGCTGAACATTTGCATGAGTTCAAAAGGCACCTGGGCCTATTCATGGAGGAAAAATCTATTAGGGGTTATTAGGGACACAGATCCCAGACCTGGCTCAGGAAGTCCCCCAGGCACATCGCATGAGACAGGAAGAGTTGCCTGGGAAGCGCTGGTTTGCTCACCCGGGCTCATGCTGGTTTGAGGTGCCTGAAGCGGGTTAACTGCACTTGCAGCCAGGTCATTGGTCTAGGTGGACTTTTTCCATCTCTATAATATAGTTGGAATACAAAACTCCCCTGATCGCCCTCAGCGTTGCTGGACTTCCTGGGACATCTGCTAAATGCATGTTTCATGCACAGTTTTACTGTTTGTGCCATCCCTGCTTTTCTACTGCTTACTGTCTCTACTGTTCGGTGGGTTTCCCTAACCACTTCTGAGCCAGTACTGCTGGTGCTTGACAGCACTCCTGGGGTTGAGCTGCCTGGTTTGGGGGCAGCTGCTCAGACAGTCAACAAGTCAGATGTGGACTCTGGCTGGCCAGAGCACCAAGGAGTGTTTTCTGCTCCGCTAGGGGTTTTCTTTCTCCTTTAATGAGCAAACTGGGCAAAGCAGAGAGCAGAAAGAATGAGCTCCAGGGAGAGATTTCCAAGGGCACAAACCCGTGCCAGCCAGGCTGTGGCACGTGCCTGGCTGTCTGCGTGCCGACTGCTGCACAAGTTGGTTTCAGCTGCAAAAGCATCTGTTTGGCAGCAGCCTGACAGCCTGAGGTCTGTGCTGCTTCCCTCTGTCCCTGCTGGAGCTACCAAGGGCTTTATCATGAGTGCAAAGGCAGCAGGATTAGGCCTTTCTTAGATCAGGTCTTTTATTGCAGGAGACCTCACGCTGGCACAGGAAATCACAGAACTGAATTGCAGAAGGCTGGAAGAGCTGGTACCAGCCCTGTTTCACATTCCTTATGGAGGCACAGACATTGCCAACAAAGGTTTCCCATCCACCTGCCCCTCCAGAAGAAGGTCCAGCTCCAAAGTTTAGTGGGGACACTTGGGGTGAAGTCCATGAAGCCCTTCACGGGCACAACCATCTGACGCCTTTTGGGTGTGAGTCAATGCCTGATGCACCAAGACAGGAGGTGAATCAGTCACCGGGCTCTGCTGGGGGTGTCTAGGAAAACACCACAGCAGCTGTGATCACTTCTGACCCCCTGTGCCATCCACACTTGACCCTATGGCTGCCTCATCTCCGGTGGGAGACAGCAGGGCATGACAAGCCAGGGCCATGTGTCCCTGCTGGATTTGTGTGATCAGGCCGCAGCGGGAGCTGAGATCATCTGCGAGGCAGGGAAGGAAGATTAGCCAGAGGCACAAAGGAGCCCCACAGGGATTTCAGACTTTCTCCCCTTCCACAGCCTCCCACAGACGCTGTGATGCTCAGGTCTCCAGAGGCCACGGCTGCTGGTTCAGGGACCGTGAGAGAGACTACAGCAGAAGCAGTGATGTGCAACTGTTTGCTGTGCTGAGACAATGCTCAAGGCAGAACACAGACTGGGAGGTGATGGAGAGGGAAGAAGCCTGGCTTTAAACTTGAACCTGATTGGGAGTCTTGTCTCATCGCAAATATGATGTCTGTTTCTCTGCCTCAGGAGCCATTTCTGGGTTTGAGTCTTCCTTTGATTCTTTATATACAGTTGCCATTATCTTGATCTCCAGCAGGCATCAGACCATGCCAACAAAGTTAGACCCACACAGCCAAGGCTGCATTAGCCTAAGTGTGGCCATTTTGGCTCGGACCACTCTGCTCAGCGACTTTACACTAAGAGCAGCAGCAAGATCAGGGGCAGATATATGGCAACAGGGCAAGTGTGTACCATAAGGACTCCAGGTACACTTCTAGCCTCTGGACATCTCTCTGTTTAGTAACCCCTGATAATCTTTGCTTCCAGCAATGTATCCTTTTGGTTTTGAAACCCTGTAGACTGAGCACACACAGGGTCCTGCAGCAAAGCATCCCCCTGGTTAACACTGTGTGTGAGTTGGTGTTCCTTATGCTGGTTTGACCTTAGTAGCTGACAGTTTTGGTTCCTGTGCCTTGACACCTGGGTGAACACTCAGCATCTCCATGCCTCATCACAGGGTACAGTCCTGCTGACAGAGCCTCCGAGGAGCTCTCCTCCTCCCTGGCACACTGCTTGAGGGACGAGAGCCCAGGTTCATCCCAGGAAAGGCAGCAGGTTTCCATTCCCATGATGCCTGTGATTTGGGCCTTGGAATCAGGATTGGGTGCAAGGGAGCTGCCTGAAGCCAACTGCAACCACTGTGCCTGTATAAGAAGAGGTGCCAGACACAAGTCACCTCTGTATAATTTGGAGGGGAGTGCCAGTTACTGCTGACACAGAGCACCATGCATTTCTACTGCTGTTTCTAAACTAAAACAGGTACCACTGTTACAGCCATAGAAATCAGTGGAAGATTTCTCATTCATAGCCTGGCTGTACAAGTCTGACGCTATGTATAAATAGGTTATAGTCACACTTACATAACACTGCCTTATTTATGATCTTGAGCCCAAGGGAGAAATGTCTCTTCCCCAGCCGTTTCTTCCCAGCAAAATTGCCACTCAAAGCTCAGCTTCAATCCTGTCACTGAGGCTGAATGCTTATCCGAACACAGGGAAATTTGAGTGAGGCATTTCTCTTTCAACTTGCAAACAGTGATGTCCCCAAAGAAGGCTGCTGCTGGGATCCGTGTGCCTGCGATGAAATACTGCACTGGGGCTGTAGAGCTTTCAGGAGTGATCTCTGGTTTCACAGGCGTGTGGGATCCAATGTATGTTAAAGGCAAAATGTCACGGGTGATGTTAAGGGTTAAAATGCCACATCTTTCCCTGGCTTCAATCTAGTTTCCAAAGCGTACCCCTTATACCAAGTCTGTCTTGCAGTAAACTGAGAGGAGGGAGTCAGCTCGCTTCACAGATTCGCTTTTCTGTCTCTGCTGCATCCCAAATCCTACAGCCAAAGATACTGGTCTAATGCCCACAGCACATGAAATTTCGGGGGTTAAGGGACCTATGTGTTTTATCCACCTCACACATCTGCTTTATAATCCATGGTTGTGATAACACAATCATAGACCTTGTGTGTCCTGACACCTGGAACGGAGAAAGCTTCATAGCTTTTGGAGATGGCAGAAGAATTGAGGGGATGGGCAGAGGGTGCTGATGGGGTCTGGCAGTCAGCACAGTGCTGCAGTTGTATCAAATATGACAAAACGTCAAGGACAGCTCATGCGGGTTCTCCTGTCAGGAAGCAGCTTGCCTGGGTGGTTTGCCCTTGTCTAATGTGGTTGAAGAAATGACCCTACATCCAACCAGGCACCACTCAATTGAACCATGTGCTGGAAGATGCTCTGCCCAGGGGAGAGCCAGGCTGGCTCTGCACCAGCTTGGCCCTGTCTCACAGCTGGTCTCTGGGTCCTGGTGAGACTGAGGGGCAAGTCTGCCATGTCTGTGGGACTACTGAGCTCTTCAGTCCTTTGGAGCCAGAGTGGTGCACCAGATCCACAGCCCTTACCCACCATGCGGTCCTTTGGAATGCCACCAGCAGCTAACCGCCAAGCCCTGTGGTGTGTGTCTCCTCACACTTCTGCCCCAGGGAAAGCCATGTCAAAAGGAAATAGCATGGGGATTTTCCACAGGCAAGCAAACCTGCAGCACAAAATGGCTTGGGCCACTTTGCATCCTGCTGATTTGAGTGGGTCCTGCCCTGATCACATTTGCATGGGCACAAACAGGCTGCAGCTGTTGGGGGACTTGGAGTGCCCTATTGCTGTTTTAAAGAAAGGATGCTTTTTCCACCTCCCCATCTAGATCAGAGGAGGAGGGCATCCTATCTAGTGATTTATAGCTGATTTATTCTCCTATTTAGTAATTTATAGCTGATATCCCCACGACAATAAACCCTCTGTCTGTCTGCTATTGCAGGGCAAAAAGCAGCAGATTATTTGTCCTTCTAGAGGTAAAATCTGTAAGGCAGTTCACTGGTATGGGAGCATTAACTGAGGCCTGAATATATAAAGCAGACAAGCCAAAGCTCCTGACATTTTGTATGTGATGTCAGAGGCTTTTGGGCTGATGCATGGGCCTTTGGAGTTTGAGGCAACAAAGATTGTGGTAGGATTGAGTGAAATGGTATAGTGTGAGGTGTCCCTGCCATGGCAGGGGGCTGGAACTGGATGATCTTAAAGTCCTTTTCAACCCCAACCATTCGATGATTCTATGTGCTGCAGCTACTCGCAGCCCAGTGTGAAGGAGCAAGGATGAGAAAACAAGGTGCATCAGCCCAGGCTGGGTCAAATCCCCTTCTCTGTCTCAGCTGTCCCCAGCACCAAGCACAGCACTGCTGAAAAGCCTTCAGAGATGCTCTGCTGAAAGCAAGTTGTGCACGAGCTGCTCTGCTGACAGCCCAATAGGAGCTGTATTTTATTTGAATGCCTTGGAGGACAGGGTGATGATTTGGGATGCACTTGCTGAAATGTGCTGCCATGGTCCTGGGTTTAAGATAATGTCAGGGTCAATGTGGAATGTAGCCATGAGAAGCCAGCACAGGAGGGGTGCAGGTGGGTCTGAGTAGCCACCTATGCTCAGGTACTCCCTTCACCCCCCGGATGACCCATGCTCAGCAAGGCACTGCCCTAGAGCTCAGGTTGCTCACGTGCTTTTGCAGCTGAGGGATTGGAAAGTGCTGGAAATGAACATTTTCCCCTCCTCCACCTCCTTAACCAACCTTGCATAATTTTCCCTTTAGCCTCCCTAGACAGGTTCGTTACAATTCCCCTCCATTAATATGCAAATATGCCCTAGAGGAAAAGAGAGCGTGGATTTATTAACATGAATCTGTTAACTCTGTCACTGCTGTGCTGCCCTTTGCAGACAGGAGGATGCTTCCCCCAGCCTGGAAAGCTGGAGAAAGACTCTGTGAAAGGAGAACCATAACGTGCAGCATGAGGACAGAGAGGAGCAATGACCCCGCAGCACCCTGGCAAAGCTGGGGGTTGTTAAGACCTTGATTCTGCCTTTCACTTCTGCCACAGGCTTCCTGCACATGCCAGGGCAAATCACTCAGCCCTTTGGCAAACCGCTGGGAGATGCTGTGGGAAGGCGCCAGCATCCTTACGCTGCAGCCACGTGCTGAGGGTGGCAGGGATACAGCTCAGCACAGCCAGCTGACCAGGAGGACAGGGGGGAATGGAGCACTTGGGATAACTCCTGCAGAGCAAACCCCTGGCCCGTGTCCAGCCCAGGTGGCTCAGAGGGAGGCACATCTGCCCTATGGCTGAGATCTGCGGCATGATGCAGCATGCCGGGGCCCCACGTGTGAGCGCTGGGGCCAGGAGTGGGGGGAGCAGAGCCAGGAAAGCCTGGAGGAGCCCAGAGGGTTCTGAGCCGAGCTCAGCAGGTTGCCCACCCAGGGGCAGTCATGCCTCAGCATTTCTGTGGGCAGGATAAGCCTTCACATAGCCAAACAAAGGGATATCTATTGGCTGGCAAATTCACAGCCTGGCTCTAATTTGGTTTCCAGTGCTACAGCAAGATGAGGTGTAAATTCCTTTTTCTTAATTCAAGGTACATATTGACATTTAATCATGCAAATATGTGCCTCCTTTGGCAATTCATTTTCCTCCAGCTTCTTTCAACAATTGCCTCTTCTGGACAGGGCCCTAAAAAGACAATTCTTTGACTCTGTTGCAAAGGAAATGAACATCTCTTGCTCTTCCTCTCTTTTCTTTTGGTTGGTTGTTTTCGAGCAGGGTATATTTCAGTTTATGCTATGCAGATGCAGACTGACAGAAATGCTAGCTTTCATGCTTCTCAAGGTTTGCGAAGTCAGAACATGAAGCCACATGGGCTTCTCCCATTCCCATCCTTGCCCCTTTTGCCTGCCCTTTCTGCACCCCCTGCCCCTCCACCCCAGGAATTACATTGCTTCTTTTGCCTTGTGGCTTCTGCCTTGCAAGCCTTTCTGTTGGCTCTTGGTTGGCCCATCAAAACAGACAAGGCTAACAGTGTTTTCTTCTCAGTACCTGCAGTGAGGGAGATCCCTTTTTATCCCCAGTGGTGGATCCTGGCTGGGTGGTATTGGCTTGATCTGGTCTGGGGGCTCTCACCTTCAGGTTCAGTCAGCAGTCTTTGAGCCACCACCATCCTCCTGCACCATGCCGATGCTGTGTTCCTCTCCCACCTCAGATCACTTTGGTCCAGTCACATGCTGGACCAAGAAGAGAAAAATGAGGATGCCAGGCCCTGCCTCCAGGGATATATGCTCTGTGCACTTGGTCATCCAATTTCAGTGTAAAGGCTGGAGAGAATAGTGCAGTGGCATTGAAGCCAGCAGGATAGATCATCATGTGATAGCGGCCAACATCTGCCCAAGAAGAGCAAAGAAACAAGAGTATTTTGGCATCAGCTCTTGAGTAAAGCTCCTTGAGATGTTTCCGATGGTCCAGCTTGAGTTCCAGTCATGCCAACAGAGCATAATTTTCAATCACTTTGAAATCAGGTTCTCAGTTTGAGTTTTTTTTTGTCTCTGGTAGTAGCGTTCTCTAAAGGAAGAAAATGTGTCCCTGGCATGTCGCTGGCCATTCACAGTCTACTTCAGTAGAAATAGGTTTCTTCTTCTCTTGTGCCTGCTGCAGGTTGGAAGGAGAGAAAATCAGCTTCCCAGCCCTGGTGCATTAGGCAGCAGGCCCAAATAAATTCCTGGAGGCGGTTTATTACACAAACGGCAGCTATGTTACCCCCACAGCTCCGCTTGGCTGGTGAAAGGTTGGCACAGCACACAAAGGGTAGGGGTGCAAAGATCAGGCTGATGCAGATGGAGGGCAGAATCCAGCAGCAGTCAGAGGGCAGAGTGCGCGGGAGAAGCAGCAGTGGGACACAGCTGTAGGACGTGTGTTGTAGGCTGTATTCCTTCCAGGTAGGCACACACAGCAAGGTGTTACCCTGTCCAAATCAACAACTACGGGCACGCAGGGGAAGGCAATTCAAGCTGCCTGTCCAAAATGCTGCTCTCTGTGGAAAGCAGAGACCGGGACAGATGGGTTTGGGTAACCATTAAGCCCTTCATCTTATTCCCACAAGGTCCAGGTCTACATTGGACACTGCCAGTTCTCTGGAGCAGACCCACCTGGAACTGGCCAGCATCTGTTCTCAGGACATGCCCTGTGCAGTTGTTGGCACGGGGGCTTGTGACATCGCTTTAGTTTGAAAACAGCCTGATGGGGACCGCTGGGTTAAATGATTTGGTGTAAGGTGGTGGTTATGGGGAGACCCCTCTAGGGGTCACTTCAGGGCTATCAATTTCCCCCCTTGAACAAGAAATAGTTAATAGTCATATAGTTAGCAGTCAAATTCCATGTGAAGAATCAAACTGAAGAGCCTTCCTTGCTACTGCTCCCCAAGCAGGGTGCTGTGATGCTTTACCGAGCTGTTTTCAAACAGGAATCAACGTGACAGCGGCAGGCACATTGGGTATAGAACACGCTGCAGAGCCCCGCTTGATGCTAACCAGCCCAGCCTGGACATGGACAGAGAGACAAAGCCGGATGAACAGCCCTACAGCGCGTGTATACTGCAGCCTATGCGTGTGCATACCCAGCGGGGCGACAGCGAGGACGGTAACAAAGGCGCGGAGGCGGTGCCACCCCCCCACCTCCTTCCTCCATTCACAAAAAAAGAAAAACCGAAGGCAACATGGCCGCAGTTCTTATGAATGGGGAGGCGGTGACGTCGCGCTCTCTCCTGCGCATGCGCTCCCTTCGCCCCGCCCCGCCCATTCATGCCGCGCCGCGGGAACCGCGGCGCGGAATGACTGGGCGGGGCGGGGCGAAGGGGCGGGAGCGCGCGCTGCTCCCCCCTCCCTCTCCTCCCCGGATAGTAAAGGCTCCGCCGATCGCGGGGGTGCGCGAGCGGTACCGGCAGTCAGCCCTTCACCCCCCATCCCTCTTTCCCTCCTCTTCCTCCCCCGCTGCCGTTCTCCATCCCGACCATGGTGGCCACGGAAGGATTACGGGAGATGGAAGGCAGCGCTCTGCGGCGGTTGGTATGCCGCGAAGAGGCCGGCGGTAGCAGCGGTCGGTGCTTGGTGTTGGATTGCCGTCCGTTCTTGGCTCACAGCGCAGGGCACATCCGCGGTTCGCTGAACGTGCGTTGTAATACGATCGTGAGGCGAAGGGCGAAAGGAGCCGTGAGTTTGGATCAGATCCTGCCGGGAGAAGGGGATGTGAGAGCGCGGCTGCGCGCGGGGCTCTACGCCGCCGTCGTGGTGTACGACGAGCGCAGCCCGCGAGCGGAGTGCCTGCGCGAGGACAGCACCGTGGCCCTCGTGGTGCGCGCGCTCCGGAGGGACACGGCCCGAGCAGATATCCGCCTCCTCGCAGGTATCGGCGTGTGTGTGTGTGTGTGTGTAATATTTAGGGTATTGGGTATCGTGATAGTGGGGGGGTGTTTTTGCCCGGTGGTCTCCGAGGTACCGGGGTCATCCATGCAGAGCGGTGGCGACCCCGGGAGGCGGGATGCGAACCCCATTGGAAGCGTTTGTGTGTGTACGGGATCCTCCTCCCTTGCCTGAGCTCAGCCCCACGCTGCCGGTGTCCCTTTGCAGGAGGCACGGCCCTCCCCATGTGCCTCTGTGTTTGCCCTCTTTGCGACCGGAGCTTTACCCCCTCCGCGCTCTCGGCGTGTGGTGAATGAAGAGCTGCGAGTGGTCGTGAGAATTGCCGTGAGGTGATTGAGGGGAGGGGATGCTCGGCTGGGGCTCCTGCGTGAGCTCTGTGGGGGCTTTCTTCTTTGTTTATAGCTTGAGAGTTAATTCATCCCTTGGTTTACTTACAGCAGGGGTGAGGATGTGTATTCAGAGCAGCAAATCCATTAGGAGGGTTGATAGATGGGGGAGCTGGCACTTGTGTTGTACTAGGCACAGTAAAACCAGCAGGAGCTGTTCCAAGGATGCGATACGATGTGCTGCTGCGGGAGCGCCGGCACGGCGAGGGCTGCCTCGGATACACGCTCTCTGGTCCTTTGCCATGAGCCATCGTGGTGCTGGAAGCCCTGCATGTGTTAGGAAACGCTGGCTATGCTTCAGGGGTGGCCATTGACAACTGAAGGCTTCTGGTGTCCCTGTGGTAGGGTGCTTGTGGTTTCCAGCCCTTTGCTTTTGAGGAATGGGCTCCTAGAGGCTCAGTCTTGGCACAGGAGACTTCATCCTTCTTTACCACAGAGCTGCTAAAACGGTTGGGCTTTCACAAGAGCACCGTGCGGGTCGGGTGGAGGTCACAGTGAAGACCTGTGTGTGTTTTGTGTAGAGCAGACTGCTGCCAGGCTCCCTGTGAAGCTGCCCTACTGGGTGCTGCTGGGCAACTGCACCAGCATGGCATGGTTCCTGTGTCAGGCAGGGCCCACATGCACGGCAGGCAGCTGCGCACCACTGGATGGAGCAGCTGGATGTGGTGCTGCGCCAAAGAGGCATTAGAGCTGATAGGGCCCATTTAAGAGACACCCCTTTGTTTGAAAGAGTCAGGATGGTGCAATGGCCACCTGAGTGGGATGTGTGTGATAGAGCCAGGGACTTTGGGATCAGTCCTCCTGAAGATAGACATCTAGAAGGGGCATTTTGTTTTGGATGCTTTTCCAAATTGAACCAGTAGGACCCCAAAGGTATGTCAGGTCTTGGAAGCAGAACCTCTGCAAACTGCCCTGATCCTGTGGGAGTGATAGTGCAAATCCAGGGACGCACGTGTGAGTTCCTGCTTCAAGGTGCCAAAGTCCTTCCTTGTGTAGGGGGATGATAGCAGGAAGGACACTGGGATACAGGCATTATCTGTCTCTAGCTGCTTAGGGATTCCTGGGCTGCTTTGCTGGGGCACTTACATCCACTGTGTTGTGACTGTCTTATTCAGGGCAGTCTCAGAGCTAAGGCTGGGTAAGGAACACGTATCCCTGTCTGTGTGCTCTGGCAAGCCTGAATGCAGGCACAGGACCTGCAGTTGGGGTGAGCCTTCAGGAGCTATCCTGGGAATCAGGGCTTGGTCTAGCGAGATTCCTGTGGTGATAGTTCAATACCTGATTTCCGTTGGCTTTAAGGCTCAAGGTCAGACTCCACATGGATGTCAGGGGTTTGATTTGATTTGAACGAGGAGGAAATCTCACCTGAAGTGTTTATTCGCAGCCAACGCTGCAGTTTCTCTGACCTTGGAAACCAGTGGGGTTTGCACTTGTTTTACCTGCTGCTAGCAAGACCGGAGGTCACCTTTGCTTGTCCCCCTGGCAAGCTGTTCTTTCACAGGGCACTCTGCTGTTCAGCTCACACCTGTGTCCTTGAGAGGCAATGGGCACCCCTCTGGAGAGCTGCTTTGCTGTGGGGTTAGCTTCACTGTACCTAGCCAGTGCCAGGGCTCTCCCGACCCATTGTTTCTGGTGTGCTCTGGGCTGGTGGGTCAAGCTGGGAAAGTCCGAGACTTCCCTGTGCTTTGCAGGAGGATGATGTGTCTGAGGAAACTGGGAACTGAGCAGTCCTTGGCCTGGGAGTAGCTTTTCCCATTGAAGTCAGAGGATGCTCACGTCAAATCCCCTCTTCATCATCTTTGATGGCTTTGGTCTGGGGTTTTGGCTAGCGGTGTGTAGGGGGCTAAACCTGAGACCAGAGACTTTGAGGCAGACAAGAGCATTGGAGAGTTCTCGGAGCTCTTGTCCCAAGGGAGTGGTGGGGCCTTAAGGATTCCCCCTGTGTTGCCAGGAGCCTCCTTGCGCATCCTAGGGCAGGAGACCACTCTCCATCACTGCAGCATCATCTAGTGGTGAAGGGCATGGAAAGATGCGTCGGCTCCAGCTCCCGTGTTCTGCAGTGGGATAACGCTTCCTGCCTCTCTCCTCACAGGGGGTTACGAGCGCTTCTCCTCGGAGTACCCTGAGTTCTGTGCGAAAACCAAGTCCCTGAGCAATGTGTCACCCCCCACCAGTGCCGAGACCCTGGATTTGGGCTGTAGTTCCTGTGGGACCCCCTTTCATGACCAGGTATGTCTAGAAGCCCAGTGCTCAGCTCTTTTGATGGCTCCTTCCAGAATTCCAACCTGGTCCTGCTGGAGTCTCAATCTCTCCCTGATTCTTGCAGAACCAGAGCCTGGCTTCCTTTCCTCTGCATGGTAGTCCTCCTGATCCCAGGGCGTTTGTGCTTCCTAGGGAACTAACAAGTCCACATCCTGTTAACCACGCTGTCCTGTTCCTGAACAGGATGATGAGGGGGAGGACTGAAATGGGTTTAGCAGCCCAGAAGGGCAGCCTTTGCACCCTCTTTCCAGGGCCCGGAGCAGGTCCCAGGTTCCTGCACTGCTCAGGGCCTCTAAGTCATCTGGATGTGTCTTGCCCGCTCCTGTTCCCTTGTCACCCACACAACTGTTGTTTTCCTCTGTAACAGGGTGGCCCTGTGGAAATCCTTCCCTTCCTCTACCTTGGCAGCGCCTACCACGCTGCCCGGAGGGACATGCTCGATGCTCTGGGCATCACAGCACTGCTGAACGTCTCCTCAGACTGCCCCAACCACTTTGAGGGGCTCTACCAGTACAAATGTATCCCGGTGGAGGATAACCACAAAGCCGACATCAGCTCCTGGTTCATGGAGGCAATTGAGTACATCGGTGAGTGCTTGTGTCTGTGTGTGCTTCACTGGGAGGGAGGTTCCTGCCTCGAAGACCTGGAGTGTCAGAGGGGACTGGGGTCCAGCAGGTTCCAAGCCAGTTACTGCTCTGGCAGGAGGGAGGTCAGCATCACCTGCAGGTGTGGTGAGGGGTTGGGCTGTGTTGGAAGGGTTGTGGTCTCACGTCTCATCCCATTGCCCTCTAGACTCGGTGAAGGAGTGCTGCGGCCGGGTCCTCGTCCACTGCCAGGCTGGTATCTCCCGCTCAGCCACTATCTGCCTGGCTTACCTGATGATGAAGAAGCGTGTCAAGCTGGAGGAGGCCTTTGAGTTCGTGAAGCAGCGCCGGAGCATCATCTCCCCGAACTTCAGCTTCATGGGGCAGCTGCTGCAGTTTGAGTCGCAGGTGTTAGCCACTTCGTACACAGTGGAAGCCGTCAGCCCCTCGGGGAAGCTGCGGGAGCGGGGCAAGGCCACCTCCACACCCACCTCTCCATTTGTCTTCAGCTTCCCGGTCTCGGTTGGTGTCCATGCCACCCCCAGCAGTCTCCCCTACCTGCACAGCCCCATCACCACGTCACCCAGCTGTTAGCTCAGGGGCTGAGGCCAGCCAGGCAGAGAGAGCTGGGCATGGAGCGGATCAGGAGGGCATGGAGCCCTGTGATGTTAAAGCAATAGTGCTGGACACTACCATTCACCCTGGACTTGATGTCTTCTTTTCGTAGAGAAATTTCTTACCTCATCTTGTTTTTTTTTTCTTTGTAATTTTATGTTTTGAAAGCATGAAAGTTGTAAAAGCCACAAACCCTGACACTGTCCAGGCTCTTTGGGGAAGGAAAATGATAGTATACTGGGCTTCCTCAAGTGCCTGGCCTTTATCTCTTTCCATCACTATTTGATTGTCTTTTCTTTAGAAGAAAGATACAGCTCCCTTCTCCCCATATTCTGCCCCTAGCTCATCCAGGTTGAATAGGGAGCACACCCTCTTTTGATTGTGGAGCTGTCTTCCCCTTGCACAAAGACATGGGTGTGTGGTGGGTGCTGCTTACCTGAGCCAGTTACACTGGGTGAGGAGCAGAGCTGCAGGCAGGGCCTTGAGGCACGCAGGAGTGGTGGCACAGGGCTGCCTGCACTCAGTCTCAGCCCTGCTAGTGCCTATGGAAGTGATGCAGGAGCTGGGAGAGGCACCAGCTAAGCCCATTCTTGTGGCTGGGAGGGGGTTAGGACAGGGAGATGGAGTCCTAAATGACTCTTTTTTCTTGCCTTTGTGGATCCCTGACTCCTACAAAACTGAGGTCCAATCTCCTGTGGCTTAGAGAAGAGAAAGGGTGAGGGCAGCAGTCTGGGCTGCTTCTGATTATTCTCTCTGGTTTCCTCCCCATCCATCCCACTGCTGCTCTTCCAAAAAAGGCAGGATGGGATGTGGGTGTAATGGAAGAGAGAAGCAGCTGGGTGGAGGAAAGGCTGGCCCAGAGACATCCATCCAGCATCTTCAATCTTCCTCCAGCCCTTTTCCACCTTGTTCACCTGTGCCTGTGCAACACTCCTGCAGCCTGCAGTCCAAGCCTCGAGAATGCCTCATCCTCAACCCACTTGGAGCTGTGTTTCCCCCCCAGTCCCATCCAGCACATGAGATGCCTGTGTGGCTGATGTACATATGTATGGTTTGTTCCCTTTTTATTTTCTAGAAATTAACTTTTTATTTATTGCCTGAGGGAGGGAGAAAACAAACTGTTTGGAGCAAATAAAAATAAACCTGTTTTCAACAGTTGTGGCTGGAGCAGGTTTGTGCTAACCCAAGAGAGAACGGCAGCTTCTACAGAGCAACTGTTAAAAATGTATTTATTGGATTTTAAACTATTACAAGTATTGCAGATCAGACATTTAGCCAAGCACATTTATAGATCAAACTCGGTTGTTACAGAGATGTTACCTAAAGTCCACTGTGTAGGTAGGCTGAGAACCTGCCCATCGTCCTCTTTGAGAGAGAAGGTAAAGGAGGAAATAAATAAATGATAACCCAGTCCCATGTAATTGGCAACCAAGAGAGGAAACAAGCAGGGCTAGTTATGAAAACAAGTTACACAAAGAAAGGTCTAAAAACTCAACCCCCAGGTACACTGTCATCTAAGTTGGCAGAGAAAGCAACTGAAAGAAGATGCACAAGCTCATGGGACTGTGGCACAGAAACATCCCCACTTCAATTTCCAGAGCTGAAGCAAGTTCTGCAGCTGTTAAGGAGGAAGCGTCAGAATCACCATGTGATGCAAGGGCTCTAATAGTCTGTATTAGTAATTAATGGAACCAACACTAAAACTTGCCACCAACAGGATCAGTAAGACAGAAACAGATGTATCGAAACCAGTCAGATAATATGACCTGACAGGCATCGTGTTAGTGTAATGGGAAATGCATCTGTTTCTTGTGTCACCTACTGGTTCCTGGGCTCATTCACCTCGCTTCAGAAGTTGTAACATTTGCTGTCTCCTGGTCCTCTAGGTTTCACAGGTGGGAACACTGCCACCCCATCTCTGCTGCTCCCTGAAAGGTGAGGAGAACATACTCTGGGATGTGCCACAGCCATCACTTCTGATCATCAATAGATTCAAGCCTATGGTGGCTTACAAGCCACTCACTAGCCAAGGCTAGAATTGGATCTGCACTTACCCACATCTTCCCCAACAGTGCTACAGCATAGCTTAAAATGACTGAAGCATGCATTAGATCTTCAGCTTCTGAGAAAGACTAGCAGTGTTCAAACTAATCTTTTTTGTGTTTGGACCCTTCCTTTTACCCTTTTCTAAATAATCTGGGCAATTTCTGTTAACAGTTCCATATGGAAATTCTAGGTAGTGCAAGTACTGCGCAGGAGCTTGTACTGCACTGCAGGGATGCAGGAGTCTTGTGAGAAGATCTACCACTGTCTTCAGTTCCTGCAGGCCACGCAGTGGCACAGCATGTTAGCATCCCTCAGCACATCTTGCATTCACAGTGAGCAGACATCTCTAACCTATGACAAACAGTAGCCAAGGAAGCACCCTTCTCCAGAAATTACTCTGTCCCCTGTACCATATGCCTCTTGTGTGTCTGCTGCTCACCAAAGCCAGCAACGCAGAACAGTTTGTGGGGCTTTCTTTTTGCTTAAGTGTAGAACTTAACTCTGGGGTGCTCCTGTTATCAATAAGCACGGTATAAAAGTTTGCAGGCAAAATAAATTCCTGCTGCATAATGCAATCGGAGTCCATGGCATCACATGCAAACATTCAATACAGAGGTTAGAAAAACACATTGCTCATTCCTCAGACTACAGACCAGTAGTGATTGCAAAATGGTGGAAGTAGCACAAGAGATTTGTAACAGTCTCTGGGGAGCTGGGATCAGAACAGATTGGCAGATAAAAATAAGGGTGAGAAAATAAGATACAATAAGGTACTGTACTCTCTGCTTTTAATCCTAACAGAAGTTTTGTTGACAGCATTCAGACTGCTGCCGCTGTGCACCAGGTACCTGATTCATTTGTCTCATGGAAACAATGTCAGCAATGGAGAGCAGAACCCTCCATTTTTTGCTACGTGATGAAGTTTCTATCTGCTTGCCTATTAAGGTCCTGATGTTTCAGAACACTGCCTCAAAGGGACATGGGCAAAAATCAACAGGCCTGAGACAACTGTCCCTTTCCCAGCAGACACCATGTTCTGTCCCAGTGGTACTAGCTCTTTCTGGAGCCAAGTGAGAGGTGTCCAGGCTCCCAAGCCTATGACATGGCTTAACCCAGAATGTTCTTGCATTCTCAGCTCCTCCTGTGCCTCCACTGGTGACTCAATGCTGCAAATGAACAACTGCTGAGCAGGGGACTGCCCTTCTCAGGAAGTCAGAAAACCATTTCTCAGGAGACAGCAGCTGCCTGGTTATAGGGGCATGCCTTTTTTAAGGTCCCATTCTCCAGAACTTGGAAGCATCACATTAACTCCCTTGGCTGAAGCAGCAGCATCTGTACCGTTAACAACCTGCCAAATGCAGCTCTACCACCAAAACCATCACCAGCTTTTTCATGGGTAACTTTGATACTGATGGGCAGATCCTCACTTTGTTTGAAACTGTAAGAGGAGCTACAACAACATATGCCAGGAGAGGCAGATGCTACTCCTGCACAGGATTCTACGACACACAAATGCATCATCGGGCCTGGGTATTCCTCTGTGTCTGGTCATGAACAGACAGGAGATCACATCATTACAAGACAAAAACCACTGCAAAACGATTTCCTCACACAGCACCTTTACTCTGTACAGAACATCAGGTACGTTAACACTGGCAGTTCAAAGATACTGGACAGTATTTTTATCCTCTAGAAGTTCAAGGCTGCAGAAGAAATCCAGACTAGCCATTAGTTCAATCAGCACACAGGAAACAACAAGCAAGAACAGAATCCGGGGCGGGCTTGGTGGGGTTTTCTGGTTTTAGGTTTGTTCACGTTTTTGAAAGATGTAAAGCTTTTAACTTCCACACCCACGTTAACCATTTTGCTCACCTAAGCAGCACAACTGTATCACCATTTAAAACTATGTCTAACTGGGGATGGTGAGCAAACACGCATTCTCACTGCTATCTGAAACCCTAGTGTAGATAGGCACATCTCCCCACTTAATTATTAGCTAAGTTAAAAACAAACCCCAAACTTCAATGATGAATACAAAGCTTCAAAGCCTAGTGGTGATCTCTGCAATCCTAACACTATTAAACAAGTAGCCAAAATACAAGCACCCAATTTCATCAATGAAATCTGATTCAAAGGAAAACTAGGCTAGAGCCTGGCTTGGACTTCGAAGCTACATATTTAATTAGGTCACATAATTAAGCGAGAACCATAGATCCACTGTCAGCTCAAGAAAAGTAAAACCCAAAGTTTAAGGATTTGTTGGAATATTGCTATTTCTAAGGTTTTCTTTAGAGAATTACAAACAGATGATGTGCAGGCAGCCATATTGCACTAAATGACTGGTTTTACAGTGGGTGAAGATCCTCTGTGAGGATAGCTTGCTTCAACATTAATGTCTTAATGTTTAAACTGAAATTGCGGGTCTTAATGCTGAAAGTGAAAAGCTCTTCAGATTTAGGTTTGTTTTATCTAAACATGTCTGCAAACTCCCACATATGGGGAGCACATCCATTTTTATAAACTAAAAGCACGCTATTCTGTCTTTTCCTTGCTTTAAGGGGGATAAAACCTGAACACATGAACTGGATCATCAGATACTAAATGGTGCTGGTTGATAAGAAAACATATGGCATGTTGTGTTCAAAGGAGCATCTTTTTCTCCAGTTATGTGCTCAACACTGAAGCACACCTCCTGGTATTGGTTAGTAAGAAAAAAAAAAAGATCATGGCTCGGTTTTCAGCCTTCTCTGAAGCTGTAAAACCACCACCAACAAAAAAATCTCTTTCTACTTCTGTTAAATGCATATCCTCCATGAGGGGGACTTCTGAAATTGTTTGATGCTGTGCTATGCAATGCTTAAAAATAACTTTCTCTTACCCAGTGAAATAAACCTAGGAACTCACAGGGAAGGGGATTTGAGTGAATAAATCCTAGCTTTGTTCTCTCGTATACCTGCAAAGAAAGCCACTGCTGTTTTAAAAGTTCATTTTCATCAAAATGTAAAATCGATATTTAAAAAATTACTATTTTTTTGTAAATCCCTTAAACTCTTCAACTGTAAGGTCACACACAAAGGTGTAACATGAAGCTGCTATAACATACTCTCCATTACCAGTCTGAAACCCCTTTTACTGGGTCTCATATCACAGAGGGACAATAATCAGATATGCCCTCATGCATGCAATCTTCTGATTTTTCACCTGCTATCTCCCAGCAAAACCATGCACCACTGGAACCGGAGAACGTTTCACAGACTTCGTGTACTTAATAAAGCCTTATAAAACGTTCTTTTAGAGTTGCCAGCAGAAGGCATTGACCTGCTTTATGAAGTTGTTCTTCCAAGCCCAAGAGCTGGTTTTACCCTTGCAAACACTTCCCAGGGCTTCCCCCCAGAAAACTCACACAAACAAAGCAGTGAACTGACACAATTTGTTTCCACTCTAAAGTTACACTCACTCATATTATTGTTTGCTCAGAGGTGTGCAAAAAAACCCCTATATTGAAGAACTGGACCTAGCCCCTTCTCAGATTAAATTCATATTGCATTGTTAACAATTTTAGTCAACTTGACTTTGTGCAAAATATCTTTAAGAAGGTTCTGGCTCAACTTCAGAATACAAAAGGAAAATAAATAGTTGACTAGGATCTCTTGAAAGTATAAAATGAATGGTGTATGCTGAAAAGAAAGTTATGGGCTTAATGCAATTTGTCAGCAAATAAAATAACTGGAATAGTAGTGTCTGAAATTTCAACATGTGAGATGGCACTGATAAAGGTTTCTGTTTGCACAATAATGTTCCCGAAGTCTAGATCAAAACAACATTATTTTACGCAAAGTAACTGCAGAGACTGGGAGCCTGAGATATGTTATTAAAAGGCAGTCCCTTGTAAACTTTCCTCAAAAGGAACAGTAGCAGTTGAGTATGCAAGAGTTACTCATATCATATTCATCAAGACAGCAATGCTTCATAAAAGACATACAGCATATTTCCAGGTTGTTAACAATTTTATATGATACTGATTTTCTGAAACACGCATCCATCCAGTCCCAGATTGAAGTCAAATCCTTCTTCGCTGCTCTGTAGCTACTAGGTCTTTTGCTCTGCTGCTGTTGCTGTCTGTGAGGGAGCTTCTGGCTTCACAATCAGGTATGTAATGAGATATTCTGGGTAAGCCTGAAAGTAAGGCAAGAAAAAAATAATTGCAAGGGTATGCTCAGCAAGTTCATGTGTTGGATTTCATGAAATAGTGACCAGGAAGGACACTGTAAGAAATCAGGCCTGTGTTCTTAGAGTGCAAAAGAAAAAGCAGATTTCAAACCTGACCAGCACTAAGTGGGAACTGCTTAATACAGTCAATACCTTAGGTAATGCAACTAGCACAAAGAAAGATGTTTCTTCCACGCAACCACTGCCGGAAATTGTGTGCGCAACAGGGATTCACAGAGTTACTCTCCTTGTTAGCTAATCCTATAGGTCAGTCAGTGCTTGTAAGTCACTCAGAAATCTTGGATGACCAACACAGTTTAACCCTAAAATGCTGACTTGCCACGTGATGCAAATGCCTTTACTGGCAGTAAAATACTTAGCATATCCAAAACATGTAGCCCAGTCATCTGTCCAGGGTTTTCTGAAGACAGCTAAAGTCGCTGGAGAGCAGGGCCCCATTCAGAAAGAGCCAGAGAGACAAGAGGAGACTGGGCAAACAGAAGCCTCAAGAAATCCAGCAAGGGTAAATGCACCTCGGATTAAATCCTTGTAGCAACATCGCAGGACGGGAAGCAGTTCTGCTGAAAAGGTGAGGGGTGTCCTTGGGAGACAGCAAGCTAAAGTGGAATCAAGTGTGTCCTGGCAGCAACAAAGGCTACCAGCATCATGTAGTACATCAACAGCAGTATAGCCAATTAACCAAGTGTAGCAGTGATTGCCACATCTTCAGTACTCACTTGAGCACATCTAGACAACTACATACAATTTTTAGGCCTTCTAGTACAAGAAAGATGCTAACGAGCTGAAGCCAAGTTCACCAAAGGACCAATAAGATAGTCAGCAGGAGACAGCACAGGGTAAGAAGAGGCTGAGGCAGACGGGTTTGTTCAGTCCAGAAAAGGAAAGGCTTTCTGGGACCTCATAGCAATCTTCTGGTCGCATACGGAAGGCTACTGTGAAAAAAGAGCCAGACTCTTTTCTGGGCTGTGCAGCAGGAGAATGAGTTAATTAAACCACAGGAGGTTCCTAGTGGATGTTTTTTACTCTGAGGATAACTAAGCAAAGAACAAGCTGCTGAAGGAGGCTGTAAAACAATGCTCTCTGAGGGTCTTTGACACCTGTGTGGTTAAAGAATCTCAGCAATCTGGTCTGAATTGAGTGTGAGCAAGAGGCTGGCCTAGGTGACCACCCCAAGGTTCCTTCCAGCCTGAACTTGATATATAATTCTGAAGACATCCAGAGGAGTAAGCAAACCACTTTTCTAGACTAAAGGTCTAGCTTATTATCTGAGTTACTCAGATTAAAAATCAACTCCTGAAGATTGCTTTGCTTTCAGCTGCCATTTAAGGGTAGTGTCTGGCAGCCAATGACACCGCCATTGCTGGGAATCTGCAGGTAAAAAGCCCAGAATCCTCAATATATACAAGAGACCCAGAAATTCACTGTTCATATTACTGCAGTAATGCCAGTACAACGTAATGGGAGAAACAGTGCCTACTGAGAGAAAGTACAACTCTTAATAGACTCTAGCAGTGCTGCACAGGAGGAATTAGGCAATTCTGCATTGGTGTAAATGAGAGCTGCTCAGCAGACAGATGTAGCATTTGCTGGCTTGATACAGTTCACTGATTATTTCCACATTTAAATGGAAAAACCCTCTATAAATAATAAATCTAATCAACCTGGTTTTCACAGCAAAGTTGGTACGGAAACCAATCATTCCCTCTGCAAGCTCTTTGCCCTTGCAAACCCAGAGTCCTCAGAAACCCACACACCTGTTCTCCTCTATAGATAACATATTCAGCGTATGCAAGTCCATTCACGCTTGGCCTGCCAATAACAGAATGGTGCCCTGGAGGGGCATGAGCCATTTTCATTGTGCTGAACTGAAGAAAGGATTTTCCAAGGGTCACTCTGCAGAAGAGCATTTGTCTAAAAGGAAAAGAGAAAACATAATTTTCATGTATCTTACTAGGAGCTGCATGCTTCCAGAATGATTTCAAACTTGAGCTTATTTCATCACAACTAATTTCTCAAGGCTTTTTGGAGAAACCACTTGTAGAAGCCAGTTCTAAGGCTGTACAAAACCTTTCACACACAAACAAAATGATCTTTCTTGACATGCAGAAGGGAAAACGCACACTTTGTTCTTTGTTTGGCCTTCACATGAAGGCCTCTCCTAGCTCATTTTATATAAAGCTGTTGAAATATGAAATTGTGTTCCTACCAGCAGGGTATGGACAGGTGTCAAAGTGCAAAAAAGTACATTGATCTGCTCCAGTACAAAACAAAGCTGTGATTAAGTCTTGTTCACCACCTCCAAAATTATCTGATCCATGGTACGCTATACTGCTGACCACCACTTTGCACTGCAGTTTTGTTCTGATAGTGCCTGGAGTGTAATTGCTATTTTCATCTAACGCTTCATTTTCAAACTTACTGTTTCAGGCCTCTTTCCTGAGCCACAATTCACTTTGATTTATACTCACTGTATGCTTGGATGCAATTTTTGACCTTTCTGTGTGACTTGCTGCATTCATAACCTTTTATGTTTAGCCTTGACAAATGGAAAACTGCATTTTTCCTGCCATGACCAAGCTCAAAGTGGCTGCTCTTTCCCTGCAATACACCCTGTGCCAGGATTGTAAAAACCAGGACAGCCAGAATTATGTGTAGGGAACTCTGCTGGACTCATACCTGTGGCAGATATAACAGGACCTGTCTTTGTGTGTGGGACAGCCCGTTCCTCCCCCTATCCCGTACACATATTGGTTGCTTTTTGAGGAGTTCTCAGCGAAGTAAATCCCAGCTCCAAACATTCCTCCAATGTATGCATGTCTTTCATCGAATCCTTTGTGAATGATAGCATTAATAAAAGGAGACCCTAGAACAGAAACGACATGAAACGATACATACTTGTTAAGCTCTATTGTAACACAGGACTCTCTGTCAAGAGGAGGTTGTCTGCCTCAAATAGACCATTAAATACCAGAAAGCACACTCAGCTGAAAGGGGGTGATACCCAGCAGGATGCAGTGATGTGTGGGATTTTTCGTTATATACCAAGATCCCACGTGTGACTCATATTTCTTACTCATTTCCCAGATCTCATTAAATGGCTTTCCCCCCACTCAACATTTCAGTGCAATTTATCTTGTCAATGCACACCTTCTCCAGCAGTTAGTACTGATTAAGATGGGGTAAGGTGTTAGGACAATCATACCCAAAACCAATTTCCTATGTGGAATAACAGAAAGATCTAGGGCAGAAGAACCCTCAGGCAACTGTCATTTGTAGGCATTTCTGGATGCTTCTAGAGAACATCTGGCTGAAACTCATGGTTGGTTTTGATTCCTTACCCTGATGGTTGCCTGAAGCACCAGAGTAAAATGCTTCTACGGTGTATTGCTCCCATCTTTTAGAAGATACTCTTTCTCACAGCAATGTAACATCCTCCCAGCAGCTTTACTGGAAATTACTAAGATATAGCTTAGCAAAAAACTTGTTTTTCTTTTGAAAGAAAGAAAAAGTATTTTTTATTCTATTGTAGCTTTTCAGATTGCAGTAACCACACAGACCAACTTCACCACCCCCACACCCATGCATTTCCAATGTAGAAATACAATTACTGTACAGGATGGTGACACAGCAACGTTAACGCTGACTGTGAGTCCTTGGAGGCTTTTTTTTTTTTTGTTAAACACCAGAACTTATGAATAGAGATCACTTCCTTACCATGAAACAACATGCGTTCATTGTGATGATTATGATTCTCCTCTGAGACCTCCTTCTGCCTGTGACAGAATCTCTCCCGCAACTTCTTGTTCACGACCTTTTGAATCTGCAGTGGTACAACAGGCCCAAGTATACTTGAATTGGATTTGAAAGAGAATGTAGTTTGACAGAGTTTGCACAAATTCAACAGGGAAATGGAATAAGACATATGAACAGTATAAACAAACCCCATGCTGCTCTGCATGCAAGGATAAAACCTTTCAAACAATTTGGTAACACATGTTTACAAGGAGTTAAAGCTACTGGGAAAGTGCAGCCAAGAGTTCTCAGGTTTAAGGAAGACTTTCAGGCTCTGTCCCTCAGAGCTTGTAATACCACCAAGAACTACAAACTCCCTGAAACTCCTTCCGTCTCTGCTTTGAGCTCTATTGAACAACTTCGGCTGCTGTCTGACTTGAAAAGAAACAACTGCTGAGGAAGGATATTAGAAGATACCCTGTTTAATTACCCTCAAGATATGGTTCCAGCCATGTGCTCTAATACCACTGGGGCTTCTTATAAAGGACTTCACCTTTGGTTGGGAGTAGGATGGAAGCAGAGTTTATGTCAGATGTATGATCTACTGGGCCAATTGCAAGGGTTCTGCACAAGCTCACTTTTCAAGAAGATAGGTAGCAGGGGTTTGCTGGTGATCAGGAACTGAGTTCTGTTCTGATACCCTCTATTTTCTCCTCCTCGCAAAAAGGAGCAAGTGTACTCTTTCTCAGAAATACAGCAGTCCATTTTCTGACATGCTACAGCCTTTAAAAGGTATTTTCCTAATTGTGAGATGCAAAGGAGGTTGTGTCAAGATCCAAAGCAGTATAGGGAGATAAAAACTTCTAATATAGAGTCATGCTCATGCTTTCCCCCTTGCCCAAAATTGCCTTTAGAAAGGCAAGAAAAGACTCACTGAAAAAACCCAACCTGTGCTGCAAAATCAAATACAGAAATTATAGTCCTCTCAAATTAAAATCAGGCTGTGAAATGTAAGGCAGGCTCCTCAGTATCAGTTCTTCAGACTCCTTTAAGAGCAGAAATGGACACTTCTCCCTAATCCCATGTGCAGAGCACACAGTCTAATTTCAGCATTTAGCACTTGCTGTAACTCATGAATATTATCTCAATAAAGAACTTTAAAAGTGCAATCCATTTAACCAATTGTGCCTGCTTGCATAAGTACCAACTGATTTTACCTCACAGAATTAAGAGGATTTGAAACTTACCCTGATGACATTGTACCTGTTGAAGATCCCACCAGCATTTCCACCATCCCGATGCTCCCGGATTGTACTCTGCATCTGTATAAATGAACGCAGCTGAATGTTCAGCACACAAAGCTTGCTAGCAAGACAAAGTATTAATGCAATATCTCAGTATACCACTGGCAACAAGAGTCAATCTTCTTGACAATTTAAAGGTGTAAAAAAACCAACCCCAATTCTGAATTTTGAACTGTTGCAGACCCTTATTCTCAGGCACCCAACGTGCTATGCTGTTTGGCAGTAGAGAAGTTGGATGATGCAATTACCCAACCTTGTAATGAAAATCTACACAGGAAAAAGGCGAATAATGGCACTTGTTATCCAAATTACACACAACACCTGCTTTAGATTAGGAAAAAAAAAAAAAAAAAAGCAATCTTTGAAAATGAATACACAAAAAGATAATTTTGATGTAATAACAGATGTGTTTCTAATGAGTACAGTTTATATCTCCTGTGATAGGAAAATGCTTGCACTGTAGATTTTCCTATCTCATTAGCAGCCCCTGAGAATTTCAACAGTTTCATGGTGTCTTTTCCAGAGGTATTTATAGCTACAGCAACGTTTAGTTACAGCTCAAATAATTACCCCAATTTACTCTGGCAGACCAGTGACCCTTTCTGTCAGGAAAGTTTATAACAGAGATCTGCACAAGCTCCAGTTTACACAGTCACTAAACAAAAATATTTCAGGTTAAGCTGGCAGCAATCCTGAATATTTAGACTTTTAAAAAGACTCCAAGCACTTCCATGCCACAGTGTAGGAACACTACATAAATAGCAAGTGCACAGTAAAATGGAGTTCTCTTCCAAACACAACTCTTTGGAGTGTCTCTGCTGTTATGATTTTTCTTTCAAAATGGTATCTGTTTGGAGTTTACTCAAATAAAAGAGCATGTGTGTGTGGGAGGCAAAATTACAGTCAATTTTCAATTATCCAAGAGCTGTTTATCTGGGTTACAGATTAACTACGCCACTGAGACAAGAGAAAACAAGCTGGTTCACAGCCAGAAAAAGAGTCTGAGCAGAGAGAATGCCTACAGACTTGCAAGGCTTTAATCCCTTGTTCTTCATGGGTCCACCTATCTATGGAAAGCCATGGAAACCCTTGCTAAAAACACAATAACAACAAAGCAAAACTGGGATAATGCTAAGTAACCAAACAGAGCACTAAAAAAAATGACAGGCGGGACACAGCAAAACAATTTCCATCATTGCTCTATAAAAAAAGACAAATGAAGAGCCCTAAACTTCATGTCTGATCTATACGATTCATGCATCAAAGCGTATTTTATCGCTTTCGACATGCAGTGCATGCTTTAGCTCTGACGGGCTGTAAGTGAACAGAGAAATACACAGCCACTGGAGCATTAAGGAAGGTATTTGCAATACCTCTTCTTCGACAGACTGATACTCCTTATCATCAGGAGCAAGGTCAAGGAGAATGGTCCCCTGACTCACACAGTGGAAAGTCAAATAAGGATTGGTGCCTGCAAAGAGAGGAATCAAATGAGTAAAAATCAACAGGAGAAAACAATACCAGCTCTATTTGTATTCATCATCATTATTACCCCTCTTAAATAACCCCAGTACAGCAGGAAATGGAAAACAAACACAAGGCAGAAGCACAATATTAAAAAGATAAAGTGCTTCCGTTGGCAGCAGAAGCTTTAAAAGAGAGATGGCAAATGCATGTGGGACATAATTGCATTTTATTGTTTCCGCTGTCAAGAGAAGCATCTGAGAAGTGTGAAGTAGCAAAAAGCTCCAACAGGTCCATCCTTCAGGATCCAGCTGGCCTGCGGGTAAGTGTGTAAAGGAAATAAAGCCAAAAGCATCTGCCTGGGTCAAACAGAGTGCCTCGGGGGTGTCCATTCTCTGGATAGGCAAATGACCACTCACACTCCTGTATGTCCTCAATATACCCTTTACTTGTCACAATCCACCCAGCCACCAGGTCTGTCAGCCTGTACGTGTTCCTGACATATGGATTCTTTCAAGTCCTGGTGATAACGCCTATGTTTACAGAAGATGACTTCTGGGAGCCCCGGTATGCTCCGGCTGACCAGTAAAAATGTCCTATTTACCTTGCTGCCCTCCTAGAAGCCTCTCTACACCTTTTATTAGTTTGTGGCGGTGTCCATATGCATTGATCCCGATCTCCTTAAGCTCCTCGTGCCCCATGTCTGCCAACACATCCAGGGTTATCTGGAAAGGCAAAAGACCACAAAAATCAATTGCCAAACCTGGCCCAATTCCCAAGATTGAAGACCTATCAGTTCAGAAAATGGAATGTATTCCTGGTGCAACCAACAGAGTACATATACTTTATGTTCTACTGCATTTCTAACTGCTGCCACCTTCTGGCAAGAAGCCTCTCCCTATTACAGGACCATACTCAGCTGCTGCAGCCTGAAACTGTGCAAAACTTAATCCTCTTCCAGCAATTAACAAGAACTGGTACTCACAGGAAGTTCTCAAAAACATTTTTCCTTATGTAGGCAGAGGATGCATGGAAATACTGCAACAAATCTGGGAATATTTTTGAAGCAAAGTTTCACATTGCTGTGTATTTCATTACTTTCTCTACACAAACAGAAATGATTACTCTATAAGCTTAATAATAAATGTGAAATGTGTTACACATTGATGTTAGTATGGTGTATGCTACTTTTGTGTATATGCTTGTATGTGTATCAAACTCGTAGGTCAGCTATGCTAAGTCATGATCAACTATTCCACTATTTTGGAACTAATTAACAGTGGGAGGACACAAAACTATTAATTTGGTTGCAATCTATGAATACGTTTACAATCACCTAACATGGTTTTAAATTTCAAGGTCACAGATTATTGGTCCAAGCAGAAAGGTAAGAAAACATGATGTCAAATAACCATTTTTTTAAAGAACAGGAGGTAAAAGCTAAACAAAGTACACATTTTATTCCTACAAAGCAATTATGCATTGAGGTGATTCTGTGAAAAATCAAAGATTTCATCTGACAAGACAGCTGTATAAAATCTACTTCCAAATTCACATATTAAATTAGAATGGGAAGCTCAAAAAATAACAGGAAACCATACAAGTTGATTCAAAAGGATCTGTATTGCTTGCACAACTGAACTTGTAGGTCTGAATTCTGTCCACTACAAATTGTGTATCTTCAATTCAAAAGAAAGCAACTCAAGCAAGGAATTAATAGCTACACTGAACATCTGTCTAATTGAGCAGAAAACAACCTACTGGGACTGCTGTGGAAAAACTACTGAAGACATTCATCCTGTGCAGTAGAAAGTTAAAAAAATACAGAAGAAACCCAGATATTAGAAAGCATCAGGAGGAGGCTACAGCCAAGGTGAAAAAGTGCATACAAAGGTACTGCAGTGCTTGGAAAAAGCAGCTTAAAACAATAAACTTAAGGAAGATGAGCTTTTTTTCACCTCCTCACAAGAGGAGCTAAATAATTTCAAAATTATGAATGAATATAGTGAATATGATTTGTATTATTAAATGTTATTAGTAGGGGAAGATCTTAAAACCAGGTTAGGAGTTAAAGAATCAAAAATAGAACAAAACCAGCATGGTAAGAGGAGGGTGTGAAAACAATAGGAAAAGAAGTCAAGCAAGTAGAATGTAGGTTGATTTGAGTTTGGTTTGCTTCTTAATAGAAGCAGCTCCAAATTAAAAAGCTTATGCTTCATATATAAGAAAAAAAGGCTACATTACTTTTAACTTTGGGGAAATACTTCATGTAATATTTTATAGAAATAGTTGGAACTTCTTCTATTAGCAATACATTGCATTTTATGTTTGCTTCCTGACCCCTCATAAAAGATTAGCAGCAGAGGCCTGGGGAAAAATGACCATCAAATCCATTCTCTTATACCTTTTACTTCCACCACTGTGCCCATCTCACTCATGTGGATAAATAATCTATTTAACCTTAATGTGTTAAATTTAAGAAATGGCACATTGAAAAAAAAAAAATAATAAGAGTCTACAATTACACTAGAGGTACTTCTGCTTTAAAAAGTAATGTAAGCTTGAGAAACTGTTCCATTAGTTCTGTTCTTCTCGTATATTGTTATTGATAAATCTTCAGTGGTTTGTCCCTGTCCCTCAATTCCATTTGAGACTTGTTAGCCCTGCAAAACCTGGTTAGTGCTATAGTCCTAACATGCTAGGAAATATAGATTCTGCATTCTCTAGTGTGAGTACACCCTGGTAAACTAGATGTTACATTTCGGCTTACAGTCTAACTGGAAGGTTTCCTAGATCTAACCAAAGTATCACATGCATCACTGCAGGTGGTGAAAGGTTTGTTTGGATATGAAGACTGCTGAAGGACAAGTGCAAGTGACATTCCAACATAACTTTGTTACAGTTGTCATGTTCAGAGTTCACAAGGTGCAAAGCAAATCTCAGAATTCAAGTCAAACTGGCAGTCAATATGTATGTATAAGAAAATCTAACTCGAATCAAAAACAAAAGTGATTTTCACAGGTTTCTCAGCTTCCCCATAAAGTACCTGGCGACTCATTTGCTGTTTTCTTGGACATACTTGTTTTTCTGTAGATGTATATTTGTGGTTTTGTTTTCCTTTTTCAATTAGAGAATGAAAATATGACTCAAATTCATTAGATTAATCTGTCTTTTAAACATACAGAGATGAGGCTTGCTATTTACCTGTTCTGTCTCAAAGATGTCCCGAAGGTGTTCAAGACCCAGGCTTTTTAGGAACTGGGTAATGTTCATGTCAAGACCAGAAACTATAAGAGAGGAAACAAGACATTATACACTATGCACCTGAAATCAAAACAAACAATCCACAAAACGAACTAAAAATCAAGCAATACTACTGATTATCTCAAAATTCCAAACTCTGATTCTTTTTACAATCTATTTGTCCGTGTCTGTAATAAACATTCCAATTCCACATTGTGTGAAAGCTCAGCGCAAAGCTCAACACTGTCCCCTCCTCAGAATCAACTATTAAAAAGCATAAACGATCTGTGGCAAATACCAGCTTGTATTGCAAAGAGAAGGAAAGAAAGGGTGGCTGTATTTTTGCTGTGTAATCACCCAGATGCTGACATAAAGCATGCATTCCAGATACTAATCAAAGGGCTTAAAAAGCCTTAGCAGAATCCCCCAGCCACCACAATCGTAATTCCTTCATCAAAATAATTCTCATTTGATTTTTCTGTATAAAATCAACAACGAACATCTGGGTATCTAATCAGATGTGCTGCTGTAGTCAGATCTAATCGCTGATAGCAAACACAGATGAACAGCCAACAATGCTCCTAGAAGAGCACATGAAAACAAGAGCAAGCATCGTGCTCTTCAAAACATAGAAGACATTTCAAAGTGGCACAATATTTTCTGGCTAGTCAGAAATGCTTTTCAGGTAAAGCAAGGCCTATTGTGATACTAAGCTACTGTACTTCTGGCAACGTTAACTTGTCCAGCAGCAAATGCACCTTCTCCTTCCTTCCTTTCAGTTCCTGCTGCTCCATCACCGGCGTTTGATGCACCTCCTACGGCTAGTTCTGCCAGTGGCCCAGTAAGGTTATCTATACTGCTAGCAGCAGAGAGGCAGGATGGCGTAGATGCTGGTGAAATTACAGAGGCACTAACAACAGTAGCTTGAGGCTTAAAGCATGTAGGCAATGCTTCTGGAGGCATCGCATCTATCAGCAAAGCTCGGATATCATCAGCCTGAAAAACAGAAAGAACATTCAACATGAGGTTATGTTATCCTAAGTCATCAATCTCTGAAATGATTTTTTCTTTGAATTTGTTTTTGTTGATTTCTCTGTTACCCCATTAAAAGGAAAATACCAACGCAGGAATTCATGGTTGCAAGAACATTCTGATTCATTGCAAGAGGTGAACTGGGTTCACCCCACTTCTAAAGGTAGGTAAGAAGGTACATCTAATTTTCTTTCTGGCAGAACGACTTTATAGGTGTCAAAGACAGGAAAAGCAATGCAGCAACTTTATCTGAAATCCTTCAAAACCTAGGCCAGACAATGCCACCTCATCATTTCTCTGATAGGCTTAATTTCTGGTGAGTATTCTGTGCTGGATCAAGGTTTCAATGGAAAGACTACAACTGCCTTTGCTATAATCACATCTTACACTCTTACCATAAAAAAAGAGGAGCTACAGGAGAAGCATGAACTTAGCTAACAACTGCATTTAGCCTTTGTTGACTAAATTAAGCAGGACCTTCATCTTCAAGAATCTCCTCTCTGCATATTCTTGTAGAACAGGATTAAGACATTTTTATACTCCTCCAGAAAAATCATATCCCTCATCACAAAGCAAGTTTTCTAGAGCTCATGTTATTCTTGAGGCTATTCCAGGAACTCTCCATAAATCAATAGCCTTAAAGGGTACATTATAACCAGACAGTATCCAAGTTGGTTGTATTATCTATTCCATCCGGTCTGGTCAATCTGGGACATACAAGCTCATCTAACCTTATTAGGCTTTTTAGCCAGCCACCACTAACAAAGTTTCTGGATGCCAGTTTCAGAAAAGGTTTGACGGCAGATCTTAGAATGTTATTTTGGAGCTAGACAGAAAAAAAAAAGACTGAGGTAAAATGCAGGCACTGAACATAATTATCTTCTAAATTATCCCATTCCTCTAAAGACCCATCTGATTTTCCTCCCAGGTTCAAAGAAATCATCACCAACAGGACACAGATTGACCACCATCGGACACATTTCAGAGGTTTGTTTCTGACAATGAGAATATTGACCCCAGGAGGGAATCAGATCGATCCCAGGAGTGGAGCACACATTAAATCACAAGCCACACCACAAGATCACAGACAAAGAAAAAACCTGGACCCATGGGTAAAAAGTCACAGATAGGCATCCTGGAGATGCTCATCTCGCTCTACATCAGCACAGTGAAAGCTGAGGACTGCTGATGCCATGGAGCCATAGAAAGCCATTGAATATGCTGAGCAAATCCTCCAGGGCAGCCGTGGCTGGCAAGCTAACATGAACTTACTGTTGCCAGGTCTAATGGTGTCTGACCCTCTTGATTCTTCATGGTTGGATCTGCTCCATGCGCTAACAGCAGAGCACAGAGCTGTGTCCTTCCTTTTTGTGCAGCTTCATGCAACGGTGTGAATGCCCATTTATCCGTTGCATTTACACATGTATTATATTTGATCAACAGTGCTGCTATATCCACGTGCTGGAAAACATAAAAACATTTTAATCAACATGGCACTGGTAAAACATGCATTTCCTTTTTCCTGATGGAGGTAATGGTGCTTAGGCATCCCTGTAATTTCTCTTCCATTTAACTCACTTCTCTGTCTCCTGCATCTATGTAGCAGCACACCTCTTCAGGTACCACTTTATACTGTAGCTCTGAGGCCATCTGTATCTGTGCACTATCAGATCATTCATCAGCACATGTAAAATTGGTATCAGGCACAGAATTATATTTCTGCTAAATCACCCCAAGTACATAGCACAAAGTTCATGTCATGGGCAGGAGCAGACATGCTACCTGATCCAGCATCAAACTGGTAAGAGTTAACTGTCAAATATTTGCAGACAAATTTACAGGGCTGCAACACCTGTGATACTGAAAGCTCTGAAGACCTATGCATGGTACTGCTGAGCCACCACTTAAATGTTCGTACGGAGAAGTCTTCATTGTACTTTGTCTGTCTTGCAATTTCTTGCAAGACTTTGCACTCATCTGTGGCAGATTGTTCTTTCTCCGACCATATTAACAAGAGGACTGATAAAACACATTATGTGTGTCATAAGGGACAATTGTCCTAAATAAGCTACAAAAGAAGTGGACTTACAACAGCACAGTTCCATCAATGCCCCATCCTTTAAGTTTCTCAAGTTTAAATCAGGGAACAGAAAACTGGCAGACAAAAATTTTGGCTGCCTCTGACCAGTGAAATTACTTGTGCAATACAACTAAGAAATAAAAGAGGAGGTAGTCAAAATGAGCTACTAGGAGCCTGAAACACTCTAATTGTAAGCAGAAGCACAAAGACTTGCCAATAGATTTCATTTATCCTTTCAATGGCGACTAAGTGACTCTCAGCAGCTCTCATAAAAGGGCTTGCTCTCTGAATAAGCATGGTTTGAAAAGACAGGCAGCCTTATTCTTCCTCTCTGCCAAACTTTTAAATCAATTGCTGTTCCTGTGACTTTTCTGCCACATGAAACTACTGAAGGACACACAGTATGAAGTGCTGGGTGGGAGAACTGAAGATACTTTGTGAGAAAAAAGTTGTGAAACCTTGCCAGCTATGAACTTGTGAAACCAGCACTCATCTCCTTTCTACCTTCCATCACAGAGATCTGAACAAGCTGATGACAGCTCAGAGAGAAGTGTGGGCTGCCATGGAAAACGTATACAGCAGCTCTTAACCAGATAAGCTGAATGGAAAAGCACCAAACACTGCCTCATTAACTTTTCTGAGAGAAAGTTAATGGCAACCGCATTAGATTGGTATTACGGTTTTTAAAAGTGATAATAAGCTTGAAACAATTTCTAACATTTCCCTATGCCAGTAAAGAATGCTTTGCCTTCATGTAAAATATGTGCTTTGGTTTCCTGTGCTTGAAAATAAAGAACACAATCTTAGCAACAGAATTTATTATCTGCAGATCTAAGCAACATCCTGGGAATTAATGCTTATGGCAGATGCTGATGAACAATACTGCTTGGTATTAGGACCCAGGATCAGAAAGAACTGTGTTGCATTTCCAAACTTTCAGCATGATTTGGAGCTTTTTTGCTGTTTAGGATACTGGTATCCCACACTAACACAGTGAACCAATGCAAATGATGCCAGCTGAGTTTCACTGATATGCTCTCCTTAAAACAAGGTGAATACTGTACTTTTTATTTCATTTGGCTCTCAAATGAAAGCAAGCCTGGTTCTACTACGATCATTTTCCCCACATTTTGCTCTTCTTGTGTCAGGTAATAACAGACAAAGCATGTCATGAGACCACCAAAAACCTCATCTCTTGAGCTTCATGTCCTCTGCCTAACTGTAACCACACTGTTAGGAGCTTCTTATGATTATCTGTAAGAGACTTCTTTCTCACCTCATCCACAATTAACAGTTCCTTATAAACAATCTATCTGTGCAACTGGTATGCACACAGATGATTCCTCCTTATGCGGAGGAGGGCCTGCCTCATCCAAAATCGTTTGGATCAACTATTACACCCCCACTGCAGTAGACAGCCTGTCCAGGAGGACATTCACACTACAAACTCAGTAGCCCTCCAAGACTTTAGCTGTAGCAAGAGTTCCCCACTAGATACCACTTGTAACAGACCTCCACTTTGCTGTCATTACCTAGACATGATCCCTCGACATTGTTTCCTTCCTTTCATCCAAGTCTTTCAGCAACAATTTGAGGTCTCTTCTGTTTCAACAGCCATCCCAGATTTAACACTGTTCAATGCTATGCATCTGCTTGCCTGCATAAAAGCTATGTTCTAGTGGTCTTTCTGAACCACAGTTTTTAACTGCTAGAACACCTGAAACTATGTCTGATTTATATCTGTAGGGCTGCAAACAGGATTCACAATAGCAACTTAGCCCAAAAAGTATTTCATGCTATCAAAAACTATGACAAAATAAAAACCATATTCACAGCAAGACAGCAGCAAAATAACTGGCCTTGGATATGACTTTAAGGAGTTCCTTGCTGGTCTACTCACAACAAGAATGCCTGCACTTACCCCATATGAAGCTGCATTGTGTAGGGGGATTAATCCTCCTTTGTCCTGGGCATTAACATCAGCACCATGCTCAAGCAGGTATTCAGCTACTTCCAAATTGTTGTAACCAGCTGTAGAAAAGGCACAGGAAAAGAAATCAGGTATTAGGAAAACTAAACTAAAGGAAAATTACTAGACAGAAAAGCTAAAGCAATTTTTTGACTGTGAAAGCTTCTCTTTCCTAGTAACTATTACTTCCTGAAATACAGCTGCCATAGTTAACAGCCATCTGTACAGAACAATCCTCTGACATTCTTACTATACCAGTCCTGGTTTTGGTGATTAACTTCTGTAGCCCTATCATCAATAGACAAGCCTTCAAAACCTGGTGAGTCACCCACCTGCAAGATGTAGAGGTGTTGAATTCCTTCCCTGGGTGTCTCTGCAATTGATATTTTCTTGAGTACACAGCTTCTGCACTCGTGCCAGGCACCCCTTCTTGGCAGCATCTAGCAATGCAGCATCTCCTCGCAGTAAGTCCTGGATATCTGTGTCTCCTTCTTTCACCAAATCTAGAGGAGTGTTCCCATCTCGATTCTTTTTTGTTGGATCAGCTCCATGCTGGAAAGAGCAAAGGGGAATGCTACTGTCACAACCATGAGCAGAGCGCTGCACATCAGTGTGTCATCATTTTGTCCTATCCACTAGATAGGAGGCAGAGGATTTTGCACATGTGCTATCATGAGGTAACCACCGTATGGATTAGTAGGCACATGAGAATAAATTCAGAAGGCTGAGGCCCAAAGCACTGGTCTGCAATACAACTGTGCAAACCTCAACTCCACAGGCAAGAGTGTTGCCTACCTGCAACTGAAGCAGGTTCAGGAGCATATCCTGCATATAGCTATACTCTACTGACACAGCAGGTGCTAAAGAAAATCCAACTGTTAATACTTTGCTGGCCTATCCTTCCTTTCTCCTGCAAACTGGCTGGCAGAGGAGCTTCCTCAGCACATCTTTCTGAACTAGAGAAGCCAGTCCCCATGTTGTGCTAAATGTCACTGCTATTGAAAGGCACTTATTTCAGAAGAGAATTAGAAAAATACTGATTTCTACACTTTCCAATAGGTAACAGCACCATCTCCAGTGGTTTACAGGTCCTGGAAAGCAGTGAAGAAAACATTTTGATGGGCAAGTGGATCTGGATGGCTGCTGGAGTCTATCTGTGCTGGTAAAACACACAGATCAGCCAGTGACAGGAACACAGTACTGAAGCACATGATGAGGAGGGGAACATATATCTACATACAGCATATGGTGTGAGTCATTTCCACATACAACTTTGTGGGAGGACAGCTCCTTCCCTGTTCACTCTCAGCAACAGTAGAGATAAAAACAAAGACAGATAAGGCAGAGGCAGCTGCTGGCATAATAGTTCTCTGGCTGTCCCCTTCAGAATAACCAAACACAGTGGTCTAACCCATACCAGCAAGATTACTCTGCCATTTCTCACAGGGTATTGCTGGCAAAGCTGCGTTAGTGTGAACCACAGGGAATGAGCTGGAGGTGGGGACAGCAGAAGGAATTAACTGCGTTATTTCTGGAAGCAGTATACCAATGCTCAGGGTGCGAAAGGTAAACAGCGAGGGCCAGAATATTGATTACAAAGAACCAGTTCCATATATATGGTGCTTTTGGGAAGAGAACGTTCTTTGTACAACTTCAACTGCAATGACTTCTCCAAGATAAAACTTCAGATCCCTTAATTTAAAGCTCATCAAAATCAGAGCTATTCAAATAATCTCCAGAATAAATACCTAAATGACGAGGCAGTGCCTCTTGAGACCTTTTCAAAGATATAGAAACAAATGAAGGAAGCAATTTTAAAGAACGGTGATGAAAAAAAAGTCTCTCCAAAATGCCTGCACATTTCTGTTTCCTTCTCCAAGCAAACCAGGACAGAAAGAGCACATGTCAGGAGGAGTCAAGCTCAACAACCACGGCTCAGCAGAACTGATGGCACTGCCAGCTGGTGTAAGAGACGCAGCAGGAGAAGCCTTGAGCAAAATACAGCGTGAGCACATATCCATGGACACCCAGAGCCTGTGCAAAACTGTGTCACCATAAGAGTGTATTTAGCTCTAGTGCAAGAGAAATTTCAAAAAGAAAGTTTTCAGCAATTTTCTGTTTCATACATCCATTCTGGATCCTTTGAACACAAAAAATGGCTACATCCACAGTGGAATTATCAGAAAACTCCAGATACTTCCAATGTCTATAAAGCGACGCTGTGCTTGAGATATTATGAGTGCTCCTAGCTTGAGCTAACATCTGTACTACCTGTGTTACTACCACGGCCATCATCATGGTTGCTTCACAGATATCTCTGAGTATCTTCTAGTTTCTGCTGCAGATGTGTTTCGAATGGATGTGTTATCCCCTCTGAATGGCTTTTTTGGTAAGCAAGTGAAAGAATTCACCAAATAAGAGAGAAATAGTGGGGCTCTGCAGCAGCAAATGAAAACTGGATGGGGAAGAGCCTCATAATTTTAAAACTATCAATATCCATACTCCTCTTTAAAATACTGTGCTTCAAAAGGACATTAAGTAAGCAAGACTAAAAGAAAAACTAGGATATGTAAGAAATTCTTCTCTTTACCCTTCCATGGCAGGATATGACCTTATGCTAAGAAGTCTCTCAAACTCCTTTTTCTCACTGGAAACATGTAGGCATTACCTCATACTTGCCTTTTAGAGGTTCTTACACTAATTAAAATGAATATTTATACATTTCTCCAGGGGCTTGATAAATTAGACATTAACATTGCAGTTTAAAATTTCTTACATGCCAGACACCATCTAGAACCCACCTTCAGTGACTCCTCTGGAACACACTCTTGTATTTACAAAGCTTTACTTAGCTGCAGTAGCTGTTCCAGATAGGGATGAATAGGATAATGTGGTGATTTTTTTTATTTGCTATTTTTACACAAATTCAGCTTCTTTTTCCAGTTTGAGAGTCTTGTCCTACTTAGATAATAGCATTAATACACGAACTGGAAAAAGTAACTGTACTGATGATCCTTTGCAAGTGAACTGACATTACACAAGAAACCACCTGACAATTGAAAATAGATTCGAAGACACCATAAAGAACTCACTGAATGCAATTAAGTTTGCATTAATTAATCTTTGGCAAGAATAAACACATACACATTTAAAGATACATCTAAGAACTCCAGCACATACTTTTAAAAGCAGCTTGCAGATTTCGTATTTTCCTTTTGCTGCTGCTTCATGTAGAGGAGTGAATTTCCACAGGTCTGCCACATTGACAGAAGCACCGTGCCTCACTAAGAGCTCAGCCACTTCGTAGTGTCCGTAAGAGCAGGCATTGTGCAGGGGTACTAAGCCACTAATCAAAGAGAAAGTATTAATAGCTACAGAAAACAAAATCCAATATGCAATCATACAAAGTTCCAGTCGATAAAACTCCCATTTCCACAAGACATTATTGGTATCTTTCAGTCGTTCCAATTTTCATGGCTTCATTCCCCTGCTATTAAAACTTTAATTAAAACTTCATTATCCTCCTTCAGTTCTCACCCATGAAACCTTTAAATACTTAGCAAGCATCAATGTTACTTCTTCCACAAGCAAGTAAAGCCAATGCTATTGACAACAGCCAAAACCAGAATTGCAAGAATCTCTATGTTCTGACTTTGGATATTTGAATGCAAATTTCAGACAAGGAATATGACACTATAAAATGGGTTTGAAGTAGTTGCTAGTAAGCATTGCACACCTGACAGATACACAAAGACACCCAAGCATTTCTTTCAGGGAGAGCCTGAAAATTTAGCATTGGAAATATTTTAACATTGGAAATTAATTACCCTCACCCTGAACCAATACACTGCAATGAAAGATCAAACATAATGATGCTATTCTAGAGGATTACTTTACAAATAGTATAAAAATTCTGCAAGTGGTTCATATCATTTAACTGAATATTAACTGAATAACAATATAATAAACACTGTCTAACAGAATTAGAAAAATTAGGAGAGATAATCCAGGAATTTTATCCATGCAATTCAAACCTCATTTTAGAGCACTTGAAATAACTTAAAGATCTCTTTTAAGCAGATTAAAGTCTCCAAACGGGCAAAAGGGGAAGAGAAGGATCATGTATTATAGTGACAGAGATGTACTTGACAACAGCTTTGCCAGGAAGCTTAACAGGACATAAATCTCCCTACAGTGATTTCAGGAACAATGCAGAACAAAAAGACAGAAAAGAGAGAAATTTTCAAGAGAAAAATATGATGGTTACTGAATTCAAAGCAAAATGAACAGAGGGGAGTAGAAGCCTCACACTAATAGGAAGCAGCAGAGCATATTATAGAATGAAAAGTACCCTTTATCTTTGGCATGCACGTCTGCTCCGTGGTGCAACAGATACTCCACCACTGATACGCGGTTATATCCTGCAGCAAAGTGCAGTGGCGTTGAATGACGGCCTTCCAAATCTCTACAGTTCACATTCTGAGGGCTGCAAAGTTGCTGTGAAAACAGAAGAAGAAACCAAAATCTAGTACAGAACTAAAACAAATCAATAAAAAACCCAAACAGGAACAGAAAAACAAAGCCCCAAGTCAAAAGAAAATCAAATTGTCAGCCTAACACAAAATCTGATCAATTTATTATTATACATAAATTTTTAGAAGTCAGGTTTCAGAAAACTTCTTTCCACTTAGACAAAGTTACAAAACAATGGCTGCTTTAAACTTATGGCTAAATGTACTTCTGTAACAAAGAAGACTTAGATGATGAAAGCAGCATGAAGATGCTCCTAATGCATTAAAAAGGGTGAGCCTCTAAATCATCAAGTGCCAGGAGGTCCAAGGCCATGTAACTTTCTTCAGATATTACCATTTCCAGCTTAAGCTGTCTTCATAAATCTATAAATTCTGAGCTTGGCAGTCAGAGTTGTTGCTGGTGCATGAAAGCACTGCTGCTAGAATTTTAATATGTATCACACTGAAGTTCAAGGTGAGAATGCATGTGGAATGGTCTATCTGCAGGCTCTTTTGCTCATGAACAAGATCAAACCTTCCCTGCGATGCTGGGATTCTACGGCCTGACCCCTCACCCTCAGATTAAGGATGAGTTAAAATGTGAAGTCTGCTACTCATTAACAGTTTTGTTTGCTTGCCTTCTGATTGAATCATGCACCTGAGGCTTGCTTCTACTAAACTGTGATTCTGAAGATCACAGAATCAACTTCAAAGAATTACAGCTGCATCTGCAATACTGCATCTGGGACCATCAAAGACATGACTGTGTGAAGGACTGGGTGAGAACAACAGAGAAACACCTTATCACATCTTAAAGCACTACTGTCTTGAAAAAAAAATATCAATAAGAGATTTGCCTTCCCATTTTTTATGATTTACCATCCCCTGCGCACTACTTCCTTAACTCTCATAGCAGAGGCTTTCACAAGCTTTGTACAGCAATACAAAGTGCAAAACGAACATGAATTGCTCTAACCTACCTTCACAGTTTCCAAGTCTCCAGCTTTGGATGCTTCTAATAACCGATAATCCACATCAGATGTGCGCACAGGTGTACTTTCTACATAGGAAAAAAAGAAGTTTTAGGACTACTTGGGATCATTAAGTTATATTAAGTTGTGCTCAACAGTTTCAAAACTGGGAGGGGGAAGCCTCTTGTTTGTAAAAATAAAGCCAGAATTGTGATGTTCAAGCTTGTATTACCTAAATGGCTATACAAGGAGCCTTAGTTTCAATGCAAACCATGCAGATTTAGACTCCTGACATTTAGATTAAACTCTTGTCAAATTTAGAGCTGACATTATTCTGCCAAACGGAATTTCAATCTTTGCTAATCCTATGTATGATAAAAATGACTGCTTCTGCATGTAAGAAATCTACATGCTCACTGGGACACATTCAAAGTTTTGCTGATGATCAGAAGCTCCTTTCAGCAAATTGAATCAGGGCCAGTGAACAGCCAGGGTTAAACATGCTCAATCCAGCATCTGAATTACAGCTTTAGCATTCTGCACTTGTGATTAGATCTCACACTATGAAGCAGTGAAAAGGGAACAGGATTTCTAAAATGACCCTGGTCACATGGTAAGTGCCTGCAGTTGTGTACTGCACTTCAGAGTTACAATGAGATCAGTCCCTTGTTATAAACATAGAGTGGTTAAAAAACAGAATCAGAAGAAGGATATGTGATTAAAAGGAAACCTTAAGAGTAAAAAAGGTATCTCTATAAATTACTGTAAAATAATGACAGGTTGCGGCATCAAAACTCTTTTTCAACCCACTTCTCATTACAAATACGGCTGTTAGAAAGGAAGCATGCACTGAAGAGAGAGGAAGAAATGGCTGTAAAGGAGCAGTGGATTAGGTGTTCCTAGAGCTCTTCAGTGTGGTTCAAAAAGGAGCTGAAAAGGCAATCTTGATCACTTAATTTTTAATAGAAAATGCTTCCTATTGCAGAAGCCTCCCCTCTCAAGCTCAAGGATTTATGGAATAGATATTTTAGCAGTGTGTTGCCCGATCAGTGACAGAAATGACTGCCTAGTGCAAAACAAACCAGGCAAGGTGAACTTGGGTTTGTAATCCTCTGTGAGAATGCTGTAAGGAAGTCACCATGTTGCTGTAATAGACTAAATGTATTCTAGATGGACACGAAACTCCATCAAAAATACTTAAAAAGACTTCTTTAAATGTAGAGAGAACTGATATTGTGTCCCAGTAGGAAAACGCAGGGATGCTGTAAGAAAGCACTTCTTACAGACTAACAGTCCCTGCAGAATCCAGTCTATTCCTGATGTTGCAATGTAATCTGTAACTGTACTTTCCACAGGAGTGGAAAACTAGACATCACTACAGAAGGACATTAACCTGTCTATCACTTCAATGTAGTACATGATCTTTAGGTCCTTTCCAACCCTAACCATTCTATAATTCCATGATTTCCTATTGCAGACCCATTTTCTCTTCCTAATCTGTATTTTGTAGCCTTTTGTAACCTCCTTGCCTCCAGATTCACTGCAAGAAGAGAAGGAGGAAGAGGAAGTGAGAAGCAACTCTACAAGCTCAACTGTTAGGTGAAGAAATGCTCTCAGTTGAAGAAAAGGCTAAAAAAGCTCAGGGAAGAGGGACAGTGGCACCTTGAACACAGCCAAAGCTGCCATAAACTTCCCTTGAGTCTACCTCAGTCCTCAGGAGCAGTTCCACTAGCAAACAGTTAGAATCTATGATCTTAAAGATCTTTTCCAACCTAAATGATTCTACGATTCTAAGTGATTCAAACAGATGCTGCAAGAGAAGGATGGCACCAGGAGTTTGACACAAACGTTAGTGACTACGGCAGAGTACAGCATGCATCAAACTCCTGTTGCTGGAGCCAGTTAAGATTTCAGTTCACACCTTCTTCACCTAAAGTTAAGCCTTCCCTTACTCTTTCCAACAGCATCACCACCTCAGTGTCCTGAGGTTGGGATAGGTGAGGCTAAATCCTACACTGAATCCAAAGCTCTGCTCCTTAGCAATTCTTTATTTCTTCTCGCCGGTTCTTGTCTTCGTAAGATAGCAAAGACCCTAACTTCAGTGAAGGTAAAAAAAGAAATCAATCAGAAACACGATCTAATTATTACAGGAAAGAAAAATTTCAAATCCATTAGATTACAACTTGAGTAACAAAAAACTGCACTGAGCAAAGAAATAAAACCAATCTTACTCTTCAAGAAAAGCAAAAGTAGCAGCATTTTCTAATAAGCATCTGAAAAAACAAACAAGCTCGGTTTACAAGCTTTCTTATATTACATGGCCATACTCCTACCAGTTGCAACCAAAATCACAAGCAGCTAGACTAAAGTGGTATCCATTGGCCATTATGCCATCAGAAAGGTGTTGTCATGACTTTTCTCACAGCTGGGAAGTAGCACAGCAACCAAGAGTGAGAAAAAAAAAAAACATCTAACACCATATGCAAAATGTTTTAAGCTGTGAACTCAAGACTCGGGTAGCAACTTCTATCAGGACAACTACAGCATTTTAAAAAAGCATTTCTTTAATCCAATCTTACAAAAATGAACAGCAATATTTGGTAAATAATTTCAGCTTTCGTTTACTAGCTTTGAAATACAGATATGAAGCACCAACAACTCTCCATTAAATGTGTTTTTTCAGCTTTTGAATCTTTCAGCCTTGAACAGCATGACGACTGCAATTAGTCTTAGAAAAGGTAAACAAGTGAAAACGAATTTTTAATTCAGAATCAAATGAGTGTTTTCAGAATCCTTGTAAGTTTATTAGGTTTTTAAATCAAACTTCTATTCTTTTTAACAGCAGGGGATATGTTTACTTTCTTCTGATTAATAGCTAACCTCTCTCAATACATACATATGTAGTCACATGCATATTTTAAACAGGTAATGCTACCCATGTAACCAGCTACATCTCAGGAGTGGGTATATTTCACAACAGTCCTTCCTTGCATTGCTGTAAAATGCCTCTTACCCCAACCCCTGTCTTAAGGCAATATTCTTGAAAACACTGAAGGAAATGTGACACAGATATGAGGATGCAAACCCTCAAGTCCTTAGATGAAAAATAGTGGCACCTTCTCCAAACATCTAATCACTTGTTTAAATGCAGGATATAAACAAATTGTTGCCTAAACAGTATCTGGAGCCCTTTCACAACAAAACCCTTCTCTGCTGGACAAGGAAGAGATCTGAAGTAAAAGTCAAACTGTTCAGGAATTTTCTGCATGGTTTTGCCAATAACACTCTGCCTGTGATTGCTAACATATGGAGTACCTGACAGGGTGGCTCATGAGAGGAAAAAGGTTTCTCACGTGTTCAGCAATACTCCAGTTGCCATGGAACTTGTTATCAAAACCACCCAAAACTACCCACATCTGCCTTCCTACAATCTCCCTGTACAGCTCTAAATCCACAAGATGTTTATTTCCTTCGAATTGGCACAAAAATCACTGAATTCAGAAGGGCCTTTTATGTTTTGGTGTATGTGGGGGTTTGTTTTTTCTTTTTTTTTTCTTCCTCTTCTGAAAAGTGTCATGTAGTACATACTGTTGATTTGTGCACACAGTGGCAGAAGGGAGGGATGACAAAACTACTGCATGTCTCTTGTACTGAAAAAGAAGATCCACAGCTGTAAAAGGAAAAGCTGAAGTTCAAATGCATAAGCCTTTATTTTTACCCACCACTCAGAATCTGTTGCACAGCTTCATTTCCCATCTGTGCCGCTGTGAAGCCTTGTAAAGAGATGATGGAAGGATCAGAGCCATAATTCAGCAAGAGCCGGCAGGTTTGCAAGTGACCTGCTAGCGCAGCCCTGTGCAAGGCTGTTTGACCAAGTGTGTCCAGTGCGTTCATCTGAAAAATAAGCAGCAATATAAAATATTATTATAATTAAAAGCCTGCACCTGTCCCTAAGAGCAGCTCTAACATGGATTTTCCATCATACAAATTTACCTATCAATCCCTCCTCACTGCAACTAAAAAAAAACCCAATGACAAATAAACGCTTCAATGTAAAGATAATTTACCGCAGATGCTATCCTATCTTTTAACAAACTATGCAGAGCTAACATGTTGGCATGGCTAAGAGACAACAGAGGGTCCCCAAAACCACACTTAAAAAGAGTGCTCAAGCTTTTGACAAATTCAATTAAGATCAATATTAGTGCAAGAAAAGCAGAACTCTCGGAGAAGAGGAGAAAGAGGTAAATAATTAACCAAATAATTCAAAGGACTTCCAGCTTTAAGGAAGTTACCATCTGTCATCCTCAGAAGGGAAATTAACAATACTCACTACCAAGAATTAAAGCAAAACAGTGATGTCAGATTAGGAATTCTATGAAGGGGTGGAGAAGAGGAGGGAAGAAGTTGGATATAAACAGTCCATTTCCTCCTCACTTTTGTACTTTTACAGAAATGTTAAGTATAACTGGATATAACTCTACTCACTACAAGACTGTATAAACAGGCAAAACGGAGTATCACTTTCAAAGAGTATGATATAATGGAAACCTATTTGTCAAGATCTAACAGAGTATCTAAATAACTGAAAGCATCTCCACGGGTTCACTATCAGAGAAAGGAAGAATAAGACAGAGCTTTAAAAAGTGGAAAGAAACCTTGATGAAAAAAATCTTTCAAGAAGGTACTTTGTACCCAGCAGCGATTCATGACAAATTTAAATGCAAATGTCCGAAAGCTTTTTCACCACATTATGAAATACAGAACTACTCCCTATTCTCTGCAAGCATCTCAGAACCCGTTATCTGTTTCCAAGCCTACGTACTGCAGGCTGTGAACTGCATGCATAATCAACTGTTACTGTAAAAACCCACCCTTTTAGCTTCTCAAAATCTTTGTGGTGGAAAAGAACAATGGTTTCACTTGTTACTTCTCACCTAAAAAGCAGCCTGCAAATCCTATTACCTTTCCATGAAAACCAGTGAAAGAACAGTCTGGGCAAGACACACATTCTGTAATTTAACGTAATGAGGGGGGTAACTGTAGAAAATATCTACTACCAGATAGGGAAGGAAAAAAAGAAAATAAAAAGTAAAATGCTTGCAAGAAAACTGTATCAAGCCACAGGAAAGAAGAAAGAACTACCCCATAAATAAAGTGGGGTATGATTCCATATTGTCTGAAATTCTTCTATATCCCTAAACAATTCTAGAGACTGGTAAAGCAGGAATTTCTCAGATCACAAACCTCTCTTGCAGAAAGACGGACAGGAGAACAGTTCTGCTTTCTTCTAACTGTGCTCAGCTCATGCCACTCTAATGGGATTTTCCTAAAAGTTTTGTTTTAAATAAAAACTTACTGCAATCATAAATATTAATTAGATGCTGCATGTCTCAAATCCATCATTTTGTTCAGATGATGATCCTCATCTCTTTCAGGACACCAGATACTTTCCACCACTGATAAGGGCATGGAGAAAAGCAGAAGTCTGGGGCTATACAGGTTTAATGATAGTAAAGGCAGAATGAGACTTGTGGATTCTGGAAGAAGGAGGTAACACTCTCTTTCCCCAAGAAAGAGAATCGTAACTAACATCTTCTGTAACACTGAATTCCTGTGTTAAACATGCTTGTGCTGAACAAACTGGGGAAGAACAGCAGCAAGGTATTCATGCTGCACAATTTGATACTGTGTCCCTGGAAAAAATGTTAATATTCATTTGAAAAGAACACTGGCAGAGTCATCCGATCCATCAGCTCACATGTCTTATTCATGTCTCCTTTCACACACCTCCAAATAATTATCTTTGCCAGTAATCAATTCCTGTGGCAGAATATAACACCAGCCATTTGAAGAAATGCCTGCTTACTCTTGGGACAAAGAGGGCTGCAGCTGACAGAGGGATACACGCACCAAATGAAACCGTTTTTTTTTTTTCCCCTCAGGAGCAGAATCAGGCTTTGCAAGGCAATTTCAAGGGGAATATGTCCACTTTGAGGCAGATCTGCTCTCATCAATCATGCAGCACTGTCTAAAACCGACCCAAGAACATTCTGCAGTAGGGCTGAAGGCAATAGGATTTATTTCCAAATGAAAATCAATTTGAGCATTAGAAACTGAAATACAAATTGAGACTAAACTACTGTAAAAATCAAACCTCATACGATATATGTCTGGGTTAACCATTGCTCAACAGTAGCTCTAAAATCATACATCCTTTCAAATTCAAAGCTAAAGTTTAAGCCCTATTTGAAACAATGTAAAACACCCAAGATGTACTCCCTTATTTGTGTGACTATATCAGCTGCACTAATCAAAACAAGAGAAATATTCACGTGGTTCCCTTTATAAGCAATGTGAAATTAGAAAGCTGCAGCTCTGAATTACTTTACAGACAAGTTTTCTACAAGGAGTTAAAAATGACAGATTTGACGGATTTTAGTCCCCAACAGACTGTCTCTGCTCTCCTCACCTTTTAGCATGAAAGCAGCCACTCCACTGCTCAAACCGTAGCATTGAAAGCAGAAAGCATTTATCAGGGGAAAAGTGTTTTTATAGAAAATTCTTTTCATTTCTCTTTCCCCATCCTGGATAGATGCAGTAGAGAAATCAAAATGGTCATATATCATCAGACACTGATGATATTTTTTTCTCCCTTGCACTGCTGCTGTCTCGGAACAGCATACACGGCTACAGCAATATTCCCTTGGCTGCCAGGCACATCTGGTAGTCGAACAGCAAGGACCTATTCAGGAAACCTTTCTGGCAAGACTTTACAAGCTTATCAGCTTTCTGTTCATATCAAATGCCCTAAATATCCCTGCCTAATCTTTGACACTACAGCAGCTCAAGATGCAACATCTTCCAAGCACTGAAATTTTCTCTGAGAGATTGTTCTAGATGTGCATTCTAAAAATCATATGTAAAACTTGCGCTCTCCAAGCAGTTCCAGTATCATTCTCCCCTGCAATGCAAATGGTTTAACTGCTCTCCTGCTGTATTTATTCTGAAGACAACTTGCAGTATGTCTTGTGTCTTTGAGCATCACTAACAATAAACAGGATAGGCATTGAAGAGGCATGAGTGGCAAATTTAAGCTCTGTCAGAAAATGACAATGGAAAAACAAGCAGGTCTAGTTTCACTCTGAAAGCTCCTACATGATACTGCCATATGTTCCTCAGATGTCCCTTTGCATAAAGGCTCAAGATTAATGTCACTGAATTTGGATGCTTAAGCAGTGAGTAAATAAACCACGCAACCACAACAGATCACACAATTCTTTGTGTTGTTAAACATCATAGCCCAGAACCTGCTGCATTTCTAAGGGAAATTTAATTTTTCAATGTTTACTCTTTCCTGAGAAAATCATACCTCTACCCAAAATGCTGGAAACAAATGTTATTACACAACAAAGTTATACAAACCCTGTTACATGTGTCTAGCTAAATGGTGACTGTTTTCAAATCCATGCTCATGAAAGGTTGGCAACACATGACTCCAACACACAGAAATAACTGTATTATGCAAATATCTATACAGCAAGTTGCTTTTAGGAGAGCAGAATGAACCCATTTCTGCTACCATTATGAAAAGGGACACTGTTGGACATGACCTTAGAAAGGCTCATCTTCTTTTGCAGATGAATAGTTTCAGCAGTATCCTCTAGAAACATAACACAGTCAAACAGTATTCATGGCATCTCTACACTTGCCCGAGATACCAGCATACTTGCATGCTTGCAGGTCAGTCTTTCCAACAATCATTTCATTTCAGAAAAGACTTTAATCCTTTTCTTTTGCACTGCTAGGAAGCCAAATGTCTTTTAGAACATTTTCAATTTCCCATGTATCTATACACTCAGACAAGAAACCACTTACAAGAGGTATCCAACTACCTAGCAATGAAACAAGACAGGACGAAGGTGACTTTTTCCTTAGTTCACCACCTTCAAATGATTTTCTTTTTAAGCAAAGGATTTTAATCATCTTCAAAGATACAACTGTGGTATTTGAAGATTTGTTCATGGGTCTAATAAAATAGTTTATGTTTGAGGATTCTTTAAAGATGCCCTGCTTTTATTTTTCATAAGGTACTTTGAGGATATCCAACATCAAATAAGAAGTAGTGTGAAATACTGTTTCACATTGCAGTTAAGCCAAAGAAGTGAAAACTGTTTATGGCACTTGAAACCACAAATATTTACGATCAACATCCTTGAAGAAAACTCTAGGAAGCCCCCCTCAGTTTCTCATCTGTGCTTTAGATGCGCAGTTGACAGTCAACTTTGCAAACTCAAGTAACAAGTTAGTGTCTTCACTGACCATGGAATGGATATTGCTTAGCTGTAACATGCTGATGCGCACCAAGGACTTTTTCACAGTTCAAATTACAAATCTATTAAGTATTGTTAGTGAAGGACAGAAAAACACACCAAAAAAAGCAATTTGTGAATATCGGTTAACTCTTGCCGATACAAATGTTCTTAGAAATACTGCTGTAAAATAAGTTTAGATCAGTATATTATTCAAGAAGCCCTTCACTTATTATTGTCTAACATACTTTAAACAGGAAATTTACATAGTGATAAAATAAAAGATAATTAAATCCTGCTCCAAGACAACAAGCCATATCTTATTCATCCCAAGCAAATATCCTAAACCAGTCTACCATACTTCATCCCATTCTGCAAAACACGAAAAGCCTCAAGTACACATACTTCACATTATCTCACTTTTGTTGTCTGACACAAATCACAGCTTCTCCTTATGAAAACAGTAGTTTCCTCTCCTGCTAAAACAATCACAAATTATTTTCCATCTAAAAAACTTCACATGACTGTCTCCTAAATCCATTACTGGTATTTTGTAATTGTGTATCAGGTGTCTGCCTTTTGGCAATGTATTTCAGCAGAAGAAATTTTCACTTTCTTTGAAGCCCTAGCTACTCATCTCCCTCAAATTATTTCTCTCTATAGATAATCAGTAGTGGTTTCCAGAAGGTAGATTAAAGCTGACTTATACAGTACCTTTCCTTTGACAGGAGAAACAGCTGCAAAGTAAAGAAAATATGGTAGGTGTCATCCATCCACACTTCAGTAAGCATTTGATATGGGGTCACGCGGCAAATTTAATTTATTTTATGTGGAAAAACAGAGACTGAAGGAAGAACTGAATGCACTAAAAGGGGGTGAGTTGCTCAACAAGTGGTTGTGGGATAATTTTATTTTAATATCTTTATTAATTATCTTGGCACAGCAGAACTGTGCCGAAGGGTTACAAATACAAAAAATTGCAAGAATACCCAGACGTTCTCTGGGTACTACAAGACTACAGGAAGGGTCTGAGTACTCTTGTATCATGTCTATTAAAAGGTACACATGATCCAAGAATGCATCAGTCCAGCATTTACATTAGAGATATGTAAGTGCCACCATGTAATGCAATGGAGGAATGAATTCCATTCTTGTTGCCTGAGCTCCAAGCTTTCCTCTAGTGCTAGTGAAGAGAAGGGTTATAAGGATGATTAGGAAATGCCAATGTTCCCGTATAAGGGACGATTAAGTGTTTGAGGCTTTTAGCCTTCTAAAACAAAGGCTAAGAAGAACCAGTTTGTTTGCTGTAAATATCTCAGCAAAGGAACCATCAGCTGTGCTGCCTGAAGAACAAATGGATATTCACTGCGAGGCTGCTATTCCAGTGGGACAAGAATCACCAGCTCACAAGAACCCTCCTGTACAAATCATGACTAAACAGTATCAAAGAGTACATCTGGCTACATCTTATGAAGTAACTAAAATTCAAGACATGAAATAAGTAAACAGGAAGAAAAAGCTTCCAGAAATATAACAAATGGAGAAAATAAAAAACCTGTACCATGCTTAAGGGATTAAAGCTGTCATGTTCTAAAACTCAGAAACAAAAAAATATCAATGTTAAAGAGTATCTGATGAACTGAATGCCTATAGTCAAAGCATGAGCAAGAGGTCAAATGGTAACATACAAGCAAGACAAATATTTTACAGTGATTAAATATGCCTAGTTAACTAATTAATACTCTAGAACATATACCATCTGAGAACTTCAAAATGCTTCGTAAGTCTTAATGACCCACTTGTCATGAAAAGCCATGATCGTGTTACATACCGTTTTACAGCTGAGGAACTCTGGAGGCTGACAAAGAGGGACCTAATACATTGCAATACAGAAATAATGCTTAATTTTAACTATAAGTGGTCTCCTGTCATGCACTTAAGTGCTTTGCTAGATCATAAATGTGAATGGCTACCCACAAAATAACCTAGCAAGCATATATCACGATACAAAGAATGAGTTCTAATGAGCAATCATGTGCCTCTATTTGCATTCTGTCAATGGAAAAAACAAATGAAACATACCACTCAACACTGGACCATAGATAACTATGGGACTCTTATCACAATCACTCAGCCCACAAGTGACTCATGCATAATGATTTAGGAACCCCTGCTTCAGGATACAAAAGAATTACAAGCTATCATCAGAATGCACTCCCGATACAAACAGTAAAATTGGGCCATTCCAGTAAGGATAACATCTTTGAGCTTACTCTTAACTTTGCTACACAGAGCTAAATTTTCAAAGGGAGCATTAAATTAATTATCTACAGTACAGCAGCAGGCTTCCCAGAACAGAAAGTCCTTCTATTTCAAAGCAGGTAGTACATTGCTATCAATACACTTGAAACTCCAGCACATCCAGTTCAGTGCCTATCCAAATACAATCAGCATTGAATCCCCAGGCAAAATCAGATCCATAAAGAGATGGTATATCTATTCCTGTGGCAAAACATATTTTTCGCTTTGAGTGCATATGTAGGCTATTAAGTGTGAATCTGGGAAAATAACAATGAACGGCCTTAATGACTATAACTGAGACCTATGGGCCTGCCTTCCCCTTCCCTGGCATTGCATTCTCAAATGCAATTAACTCTGTCATGGTATTGTTAAGCTATTTCATTACGCCATTAAAGTACTGCAAGTAAATCAGATACTGAAATCTGGCAATCAGCCCTAATAAACACTTAGAAATTATAATTCATTGTTTGAAAATAAAAAGACTTAGTATTAATTATGCATACAATTACATTGCTAGCACCTCCTAGAATGACTATTAGATTGTTATTACAGTTATATTTCTTAACTTCTAGCTACCTGAATGAAAATAAAAACTCAAATAGAGTAATATGGGGCTCTCATGAAAGCCAAATTATGGAGGTTACTTATACGTTAACCAATGAAGAGAAAGTACCCATCAAGAAGAGATTCTGAGAAAATTAAGTGCTAAGTATCTTATTACCATGAATGTCAACTTTACTGCTGAAACTCAACATCATTTTGAAATATTTCTGAAAGATGCATAAACCACATTCTAAATGCAGCTTTATTTTCCTCTGCTGAACCACGTGTTTCCAAGCAAGCTTTACCATAGTCTCACAAATTACTTTGGTCAGCACCTATCAATGGCCAAAGGGCATGGCTAAACAATCTGACCAAGAGAATAAGAAGCAAGCAAAGGGATGCCAGGCAGTAGACTACTAAACTCAGTGTCAGAAAACTCAGACATTGGATATTTTCAAGCCAACAAGATAAAGCAACAAGAGGCACTTAGATGACAACATTTATTAGAAATGAGTAGCAAGATTCATTACAAATGAGTAAACTAGACTCCGAAGGCCTGTATTCAGTTACTTGGAAAGAAGACCTAATTTTCAAATGGGATTTCCGAACATCTTACACTGATAGAAGATAAACACACTTCAACGTTAACGTGAGAAGCACAAGGCATGCAGAAGAAAAAGCAATAGCTATCATAAAACTAACACTGTGTATAACCAATACAACCCTTCTTCTTGCTTTTTCCCTTACATATGTGTAAATAGAGTTACCTTTGCTCCATGTTTATGCAGAACTTCCATGACATCATTATGAGCTTTTTCAGCTGCAACATGTAAAGGCGTCATGAAACTAGGAAAAAAAGAAATTGAGGGGGGGGATATTAGCTTTACATTCCTAGTAAGACAGAGTCATCTGGAAAATGAAAAACGTTCAGAAACCTACTCTTTGTTTTTCTCATTAACATTTGCTCCTTTCCTGAGCAATAGTTCTGTAACTTGCTTCCTCTTGGGATGCACAGCAGCCACAGCACAGTGCTGCAAAAAAGCAAACATAAATCATGTTTCAACTACACAGATGAGAAAGAGCTTTACGATTCATGACTTCATCTCTTAATTACTCTGCTAAACATCAGACTACAAAATTTACAGTATCCATCATATTTCTGCTGAAGTACATAACATACTGAAAATACAAGCTAGTGATCAGTGCTAAATTATTCTTCTCAGAAAAAAATTTTTAATTCTGAAGCTATTTGCCACTTACAAAAAACCCTGTATTAACTCCCTATCAGGATAGAACCAGCACATAGTGGACAAAGGAGGTAAAAACAAAGCACTTGAAACAGCCTAGCTTTCTACAGAGGGACTCTGATTAGATTGTACATAACCTAATCTGATTCTGGAAGCTAAGTCCTGCCACTTAGAAATCTCAAGCACGGGAGGCAAAAATTGAGATGTCACACTCAAATACTTGCTGAACAACGAACCAAAGACATTAATAGTGCTAAAATATCCCAATTTGCCTAGCTGTCTGCAGAATGAACAGCTGGAGAAGAGCAAAGAACACGACAGGACTACAAAGTGATCATTACACAGCTAAAGAGGTGCCACATGCCAGCAGCTGATATACTCAGGAAGAGAAAGATAACATCACTTCAAATTTCATACTATCTTCATATTCAGCCTGTAAATATCTCTTCTCTGTCTTGCTTTTAAGTTTAGGTTAGGATGTAGAGTCCTTCATGGAGACAACAGAGCATACGGATGCTTGGTCCCCAACACAGAATGTTCTGATCACAATCTCAATGCCTGTAATACTAAACATACAGCTGTATGTCTGGAGCTGAGACCTACCACTGTGAAAAAAATGTTACACTGGAATAAAAGTATCATAATTATAGTTGTTTTAATAACACAATCAGTCCCTCTTAAGCTCAAAATCTATATTGCATCTGGATACTGGCTGTGCTCTTTGCCTCCACTGCTGCTTCAAATAATAAGAGCAGGATACTGCCAAGAAATTCTCAGACCTCTGTTTCCTTAGCTAATATGGTATTGTGAGTACTACTCCAATCCTGTAAGCCCTGAGATACACACCTGGCATCTATTTCCACAGTTTTCTGTACCCTATGAAGAAAATTTGCAATCCAAGTTTACCCACACAAAACATGAAGAAAGCACTGGGCCACTGGAATAGAATTTAACCCCCAAAAAACCACAGCACCTGACCTAAAAAATGAAGAGGGTGATGGCAAAAAGGAAATAGAAGTGAACATGAACAGGTGAGGAACGGCTTGAAGGGATTCTGGAATCTTACCAGGAAGGAAAAAAAAAAAAAGTGATAAAAAATTGTGTTTTTTCTAGAATTTAATTTTTATGTATCACGTATTTGATAGCAAATCCTCAATCTCAGATGATGAATATATTTTCACAGTGTAGAAATAAAACTCATCAAGTAGCACTACCACAACATTTATCATAAAACAAATGGATTGATTGTGTAATCTCACCAGTGCAGTCTCATGCGATTGTGGCTGCTTAAAATTAATGATCTCCAAAGCAAGTGTCTTTTTCACTTTGGCTAGGTCTGCCTCTCTGGCTGCTTGCAATAAAGAGTGTCCTTTGAATTCATCTGTTAGAGGAAAAGGATGCATTTCATATTCAGCAACATGGCACATTTGTAAATGTTATTGAAGAAAGGTAGCTATGCTCAACTAAGAGGAAATAAAGAGTATTTCTGTACATCTTCAGATAATAGCTGACCTAGGACACAGAAAATGGTTTAATGAAACCAAAGGGACATTCTACAGGAGAGAGGAAGTGGTTCCTTGAGTAAAATCCTTGTAGCTTTTCTTCTTTTTATCCTCCACCCGCTCGATATTAAAGGCATGTGACCTCTAAATTAACTACGTGTTCATGTGAGCACAGTGCTACTGCATGCTCTTTAGAAAAAAGCATTACAGTTGCTTTTCAAAAACCTTATTGTATTCACAATGACAAATAATTCAAGGTAAAGCCTGGATAAATATATTTATAGAATTATATGTATAAATTTATATATGCAAATTTGAATATGAAATATTCAAACTCTTAAAGAAAGCTAACCACTTAAGCATTTGAAGCCAGTCTGCTATAAAGATAAAATAGGTTTTGATAGCAGCTCTATCTTTGCAAGTACAGAGAGGTAATTTTGTTATTTTCAGTGTCACATCTTGTTCAGTTCAGCAACTCGTTCATTTTAGTTTCAAACCATTTTGAGTTTGAAAAATTTCTCTTAAAATGTACAAATGAAAGGTGGGTTAGCAAGAACGGTGCCTGAATATGAGAACTAGAAGGAAAGTAAGCTCAATCTCAGTAGAAATATAATTTTTTTTTCTTTCATGAGCAAGCTTGAAATACTAAGCTTGTTAAGAGAGGGCCTTTCTTCTCTCACCCTTTCTTTCAACATCTGGTGCATGAGCGAATTTAGGAATAAATATGACAACATTCTAGTTTTCATTTCAAACAGAATTCAAATTTCTTTCTAAACAAAGCATTACTCAAAGCACAAGTACATATAAAACCTGAAATAACAAATAAATGTGGTATTATTCCTAAAATATAAAACCAAATACTAATCATGTTATTTTGTGTATGCAAATACAGGATGTCCCATCAACTTACTGCCAAATTTGGCATAAAGCTCACGACTGTGTACACATTTCAGTGGATATTAATGGATATAAATGTTTCCCCACTCCTCTCCAGGAACTATAAATACAGAAAAAAAACCCAAAGTTTAAATAGATTTTAGTTGCTTGCTTGCTTATTTAAACAAATGGTAATTTGACCAGCTGCAAAGCCAGAAGCATCTCCCAGTTTAACCCAGGGAGTAGAGGAATAGCTAAAAGATACTAATGCCCTCCTCTTTTCTCCTAGAGCACAGTTTTCTGTGGCATATGATCTCACTACCATCACACGCAAAGAATAGTGACAGATGAAAACCTGACCAGCTCTGACTTTGAGTAACGCAGGATCATATTCTTAGTGTGTCAGGTGGCTTCTGCAGGACTGGAAAGGTGACAGACAAAACCGAAGGCTTACTTGAAATTGAGTTCAGAATGTACTTCTTGAGGACTTCTCTGTGCCTTCATAATGCTTTGTTTCCATACTTGTACCATTTAATTATCTCTTACAGTTTATTACAATGAGAACACAAATCCTCAATAGAGCAAAGGCTGAAACACTCTTTGGTAAACAGCATAAGGATTTCAAAGACTACAAAAGAAGGTGCTGGAATTTCCATCTCCAAGCCTGCACCCTAAAGCTACTTACCTTCTCGAAGTTACTCTGTAAGTGGGATATTGAGGCTTTTCTGTACCTTAACTGGACTTGAAGCATAAAAATAATCCCATGATTCAGCACTGCCTTAAAAATTTTAAACCTATGAAAACCAGGCAATACTACAAACAGTGTATTAGAGGTATCTGCTTACTTCAAAGTGAGAGGCCCAGCTGCAGTTACTCTGCTGCTTGGCATCTACTTGTGAAGTACAAGGAAGCTGGCTTGAAAGAAAAGCACCTCTTTACACCCACTGACAACAGTTTCCACCTTGAAACCACTTACAGGTCAGTCTCTCTCTTAGCTCAGGTGTTGGAGCCATATCGACTGCGCTCTTGCCGTGGCAGTTGACTAATGTGGGATCCGCACCGTGACTTAGGAGGAGGGAGCAAACCTCTACGCGGTTCTTGGAAGCTGCCTCGTGCAAAGGGGTAAACTGCCAGAGGTCCATAGCATTCACACAGGCACCATGCTAGCACAGCAAAGAAAGCCTTGTATTAGTAAGAAACCATCATCAATTACTGAAAGCTTGCAAATTGTTATTTCATTATAAAAATCAGTTCTGCTCTTACATACACAAACACATATGCAAAAATCCACTATAAAAATACTGGTAGGAGCTAGTTTTTAGTAGAATATATTTTTTTTTTCCATAGAAAAATTCAAGTAAATGAAGCTCTACTACCTGCCCAAAGAAATTAGGTAGGGCAAAAAAAGCCCCCACAGATACTGTACCACAGAAAGACCTACAGTTGCAGGCTTCTGAAAGCTTACCTTAAGCAGCAGCTCTGTAACCTCATAGTGTCCATACGAACATGCATTATGAAGAGGCACAAGACCACTGTATGAAAGAAGGCAAATGACAGAATTTATTTAAGCAGCATTTTTAAAGAAGGGGGAACAATTTTCTGTCTACAGAGATGAACAGAAATCAAATTAAATCTAAAATATTTAAACATTCAAATATTTAAAAATGAAGGTTCACAAACTGACAGAAAAATATAACCATCTCAAATAACATGTTACTTAAGAGTAGCATTAAAATTCTTTTTTGTCCCATGAGACCACAGATGTTTAATCTACCACTAAGATTAGCATTAATTGGCTTTGAAATGATCTTTCTTGAAGCTATCAACGGGAGGGGAGTTCGATTCCACATTCAATTTGCTCAAGAGAAGTCCTTGTTCTGTTTCTGCCTAAATATGAACTCCTGAGTATTTTTAAATACTATGTGAAAGGCAAAACTCCCCAGATAAAGCTAATGTAACTCTTGCGTATATTATGAAGATGTATAAATATCCATAGAAAATATTCATATCCAGCAAGAAAAAGATTGCTGCTCCAGACTGTGGAATGACCTGATTTTTACTCCATGTTTTACAGCACCGCCTCTTCAACTGCGCAAGATACTTCTACAAGAGTCCCTGTAATTTTTGCACAGCTATATTACTGGAGACCATACTTAAAAATGACACTAGTAAAGTAAATAACAGGAATCTAATTATAAGCACAAGATACAATAAAGATGTCACATATTGGAAAGGAGATGGAAAGAGGATAATTATCAGGACAAAACGAGTTGAATTCATGCTGAGCAAGACAGGCTTGTTATGGATCAACAAATCTGGATGCATAATACACTGAAAACAATAATTATGAAAAATACAAGGTATGATTCCCAGAATTGCAAAATCAACTCAAAGAGCATTAGGGCATCAAGTACTAGACAGCACGGTAAAATTAATTTTAAGACAAATGCTCTCAGAAGCGGCACTGCACTTATTACAGGAGAGGGAAATTTGTTTGGGGGAAATTTGTCAAACTGTTATTTTCCATTATGACTTTTCTGAATTACAACTTATGAGTGTATGTGTGTGAGAGAGAGGGCACCCAGGCCACAGACCACTCAAGAAACCTGCCCTCTTCCAGAATGATTGCCATCTAAGAGGACTGAGGCCTTCAAGGTCTCATCAGCAAAGACAGTCACAGCAATGATCCACTTGGCTGCTTTTCCAGCATACTCTTCCCTTTTCCAGCACATTATGACTTTGTGCACAACAGCAGTAAGGCAGCGAAAGGAACAGTGGGAAAAGAGCTGCCTCCTTGGCTGTGGTCCTCTCTTTGTGAGTAACTAGAAGTGACAACCATTTTGAAGATGTGGCACAGTTCTCCAGATGCTTTCTGAAGTGACCCTATTGAAGAGAATCTAACAGGTCTGTAAAATCAATGTAACCCAATTTAGTCCCATAAATAATAAATGACATTTATAGCCTATTCACTTATATTTTATATATAAATAAGAAACAGCAAGGACGAACAAAGCACATACTGATTGTAAATGCGTGATGTTGCTAAAATGAGGGAGCTCACTGGAATGTCAGGCATTTCCAAGTATGTTTGGGTTGGCTTTAGGTTTAATAGAAAGTATGTATATAATTTTTCACTTTTTTCCTTCCCCTCCCCAGCCCCTGCTCAAGTTTAACTTAACCACTTTTTATACTTTTCATACTTTCCAGATGGATCATTCAAGCCTCATTAAAGCATCTACATGAGAATTTTCTACCAATTGATGCTGAAATTTCAGTGAAGTGTGAAATACCCAAAACTTACTTAACAGTGCTGGATCTACCCGAGTAGGTATTACATGCAGCTTTACTATGGGGTTTTTGAGGTCTTTTTTTGACTTCCATCACCATGCAGTTCAAAACAATTCTGACCAAAAAAGCCATTAGGGGTGAATGTATAGGCAAAAGTGCTATAATTAGTCAATTTTCAAGAGTTTAAGTACTCTTGGTAGTGGCTTTGGAAGGAAAAGAGGAAAAGAGCAAAAAAGCAAAGATCTTAATTTAACATCTCTTTTAACACTTAACAGCAGAAAATGAAGATATAGGAAGTACATTAAGTTTTCTGATAGAGACAGAACACATACTCATTAATCTCTTATCTCTATGGACTCTGAATACAAAATACGTGCCCTTAACCAGACACTCAGTTTCTACACTGTTAGGACTAAGCCTTCCTATGAGACCGCAGTGAGAATCATAACCTTGCAGTTCAGAAACTTATGGCTCAGAACAACACGTATTCCAGATTTCTAACTGCTGCACACTTTTGGTTGGTGTCTTACAGAACTACCATCCATACTGCAAAAAAATAGAACAGTTTTGCTTCTGTATTTTGATTTTTGCTGGCAACATCAATTAAGATAGATCTCCAAAGAGCACTAGCTGTGAGCAATGAGCATCATTGATATTACTTAGAATTACATCTATGTATATATGTGACAAGATAATGAAACTATAGATAAATTTTTCAATGCACATTTTTTCCCACTAAGCCCATGTATCTTCTCTCAATTGCCTTTCCTAAAATAGTAAGATTAGTCCATGATTTCACAGCGTCTGTTCATGGAAAAAAATAAGGTCGGGAAGAAAATTTAAAGGCATAATAGGAGACTTAAATGCAATTACAGCTAATCTGTTCTTTGGGCTCAAACAAAAGTTTATGACAAACCACAGTCAGACTTTGGAACAAATGTCACATTCTCAGCCAGCTATTAAAGATTATGCTGCAATGTGAAATAGAAATAATTCTTTATCTTGGTTAATACAACACCACTGCTGCAAACAGATACTAAATCATTTCATTTTACATACCCTTTGTCCTTCGCGTGCACATCTGCACCATGCTGAAGCAGAAGTTGGACTATTCGAACTCTGTTGTAGCCTGCTGCTAGATGTAAAGGAGTAGACTGCAAAGTAAAACAAAACAAGATGAAGAATGGGAGTCATTCCTGCACTTCCTGCCATCTAAGTATTCTTTGTTCCTCTTACACACTGGATCAAGTTATTCTTTCTTTCTGTGATTAGCTAAATCAACAAACACTCAGCACATGTATGCCCTTCCTGTTCCTTAAGGTGGGGAAGAATCCAGGTATCACCCAAGCCAATAACAAGCTCATCATTTCAAGTTAATTTAAATAATGGGCTGTGTTTTGCTTGCTTGGTTTTTTTCCCTTTTAAATGCTACCATTTAATAAATTTTTACAATGCCAGTTATTTTGGTTCAAGTTTTCTGTATTTAATTCATGAGTAAATTTATAACCTGCATACTCACAGGGTACAAAAACAGCTTGTATGTACACTTGTTGCAACAAGTGCATAAGAGGCAGGCTGCAGAACAAGAAATAATGCATTTATCCCATAGGAGGAATGGACCAAACAAGTAGCCATGTGTTCTGTACTGTGCTGCGGTAAGACACATGGAGCAAACTGCATGCAATTTGCAGGTTCCTGCAAAATCCATGACTTCAGCAGTAACACATCTTGCTGCATAATAATAACACCACCATCACCTTTCTGCACAGCTAATTTGTATGAATTTTAACTGACAGCTTTTGAAGCTGACAACAGTAATTTCCCTTGAAGTTTATTTTAAAAGCTTTTTATTATGAAACAGATTTTGTGCGCTGTCTCAGCCTGAAGGAACTGATTTCTTATACAACCGGGTGATGCCATTTCCTCCTTCCCAAGGCTGAGAATCAGAGGATTTTAAAGGGATCTTTGCTGCAATTTAATTTGTGGCACACAACCAAACTACACAATTTTATTACAGTAAAACCCCATATGCATACCAGCTTGAGCACATGGGAGGACTTGCATATCTCACAGTATTAAGCCAAGTACAGATCTACTGTCAGCATTAGAACACCATTATACAGTATTACAAGTGAGATCACATCTCACTATTCTCAAGATCTAAAAAGCTAAAATCAACACAAATGGTCTCATCTGTGGTAAACAGCAGCAGGTGCTATATATCCATAAGCTGTATGGATTTCCCAGAATTTAATACTTGTTTAGTATGACTATAACTTGGAATACTCTGCATTACTGCTACTTCACTCCAGTAAAGGATAACTACTTTGGCATCTACCAAGTGGCCTGTGTACCACAGTGAGGAGCTTGCACTGTCATAACGACAGCAGAGGGCATCTCTAAGAAAAACATCCAGGTAACTCAAGTTCATCTAGGGAGGCAGTTATGCAAGTTTCCATAGCAGAATACTTCAGCACTGTTTATTCTGACAGTTGCCTTGGTTTAGTTACTAAACCCGGTTTTATCAACCTGAAAAGACTTTGAAACGGACCACAGAAAAGTCAGTCTATTGAAAAGCCTAAATGGCAGAACTGGAGCAAAACCTAAATGCTTGAACCACTGCAGGATCCTTTAACCTCGCTATAGTTAAACTATATCCATTCTTGTCTGCATGCTACTTCTAAAACAACAATGGCATACTTCCAATATGCTGCATTCATATTGAGCTTTATTGGTAGGGATGTTCTCACTAAAGATACATCAACGCTGGAGTCCTGTTCACCACTTAAAACTATTATGACTCAAGCTGGGACTGTGCATTTTGTATTTCTAGGGTTCTCAGATCTGCATTTGCCAAATAGCTTCATTAGAGAAGAAACCGACACCCTTTAAGTGAATATTCAGACAACTTATATCCTCACCTTTCAGAAAGGTGAGCTACTGCCTTCTCCCTGAGCAAGGCCACACAGACACTGTAGCCCCATGAATGAACACAGAATACCATGTCTTCCCAAAACACCAGGACCTAGTTATTTAGCTGCAGAAAGGTGCCTTGTGTTTGCCGTGCTTGCCTTCTGATCCACAGCACCTCCAAGTGAAGCTGTATGCCATGCTGCAGCTGCTTCTCCAAGGAGATAACTGATGCTCCCTGCACCCATTCCTGGAGACGAGGCCGAGATCTCCACCAGACTGCATGCTCCAACTGCAATTCCAAACTGCCTAACCTGGAGGACCACTCAGTGCTGGAGACAGGCAGGCAGAGGGCCAGGGAGACAACTTGACTGAGGAGCAAGGGCAACTGAACACACACATGGGGCGTGCAGAAGCAGCGATCCTGGAGGGATGCTCCCCCTGTAGCCAGGCCTGGTGTACCAGAACCTGCCAGCTGCTCTTCAGTTTGGCTAAAAGGCTCTTATAAACACTGTGCTTACATATACTTCAGGAAAGAGGAAGCGGGAAGGCCTAACCTCAATGATTTACTTGCCTTTCTTGAGAGAAAAAGCATTAATGTTACAGATTTCGTAACTGAAAATACTAATCTGCTGTTACTAGCTTCTATGCTGATTACACATATTAAGTACCTAAAAGGTAATGTGGTGCTACACAAACTACTTATTATCTAGGATTATTAGCCCTTAAAAAAAATTAAGACGAAATAAAAATCATGTGAATGGTGGCAGTAAAGAAACTTATCTTTAAAAATAACATGTTTTCTATACAGCAGCAGTAAAGTAGAAACTAGCTATCACAAACAGCAGTATTGTATACTGCATATGCAAGACATATCAAACTAATCACTTAATATTAAGAAACCAGATTTAATTGAGCTATCAATTAACCCCTCCTCCCATGTGTTGCAAGCCCTGGCAAGAGACTTATTAACAAGAATCCCTAGAGGGCACTTTCCAAGACTCACATTCACAGATATCAAGCCAATCACACTGTCTTACTTGCTAGGGTAATTAAAAAGAGTACAACTCCACTTTTATTAAGTAAAGTAGACCCTCATGTGAAATGCTCACATTATTTTAAAGTTTTATGGCAGCTGTAATTGAGTCAAAGCAGGTCCTGTGCATTTCTAGGAAGATCACTGTACACAAGATGGCAATCACTGTCAACTTGTACATCTACAATTCATACTAAAGCAGGTATTTTTGCCTGCAGCCTTTTTGAAAATGTGTTGCCTAGGAATATGAGATGCATTTTTTATTATTAAAAAATGTACACAGAGCAGTTTCTTACTATTTTCATTGAGCCTTAGGTATTTTCACACTGCTCTGTAACCAACAGCTGGTTTGATGATCCCTGTTCAGGGCGAGCTGCCTTGGACCTGCTGTCCCTGTTCACCTGCATCAAACAAAAGGGGCCCTGAGGAATTACCAGAGCTGCAGGCAGCTGAGCTGCTTTTACTCAAACCAGAAAATTGGTTTCAGCAAATTGCCCACAGGCAATATCAGAGTGCTAGGTCCATGCGCCATCCACTTCCCCTCCTATCTCACTCAGAGACTTGAGCAGCTCTTATAGTAATGCTGCCCCAGCCTCAGAAGAAAGCTGTGTTTCCAGATTCAAATAATGAATCCTTGTACTGAGGGAGCTTATGTATGGATCTTATACGAAGCACTATCTGAGTGATCAGTAACAGTTGCAGGAATGGTTTTGAGAACTAATACTACCTGTTGTTGCTTTCAGCTATGAAAATCTCTATATAATGCTACCTGACAACAATCTAAATCAATGTTTCCCTAGTTCTCAAGTTGCCATTCCAAAGGCTATTAAGAATCAATAATCAATCTTATCACATAGATGATGTCTCATCATACCTCTAATCTACAATGCTCTACAGTAATTAAGAGTTTTCATAACTCAATTTCATCTTCTAAAGGAAGGGTATTCATGCAATAAAGAGGAAACACCCTGGTTTTGAGTGCCAGCTCTGGCCTTGACATGGCTACTCTCCTGTTCAGAAAGTCTCCAAATGGATACACACCAGTAAAGCTGGCATTTATATAGACTTACATAGACAAACATACCTTGGCAGAAGATACATAAGGACACTTGTATGTTTACTGTTAAGTCCTACAGAAAACCCTGCTGACAAAGAATGCCAAAAAAAAAAGAGGGGGAAGCAGGGATTTTAAAATGTTCCATGTAGGCTTTAACATATGTGACTTCGTTACCTCATCTATAATTGTCTTCAGGTTTGGTAGATTTGGGAATTGCAGGTATGCAGCAAATTTCCACCTAACTTTTGTCAAACAAAACCTATATTCTAACCAGACCATACTGCCTGTAGGAAGTAGTAGCAATAAAAATACTACATTAAACTTCTGTAGTTTGTCTTACAAGCTCCCTTCAAAACAGTGTTTCACCTCCTCCAAATTATGGGATGAGCAGAGCGGTTTCTAGTCACAGAATGGACCTTGCTTCACAGTTTTGCACAGAACTCTTTGGTTTGAAGGATGTCCTGACTCCTGGCAAAATGACTAGTTGAGTCTGGCATACTAAGAAAAAAACCTCTGAGCAGGGAAACAACTCTCTTCACTGGATTAGAATTTATGATAGAAGCTTTCTTTACAATCGCAATTGTCTGCTTGATGCTGCTCTCTTACAGAATTCTCTAAAATGAGCTGCATCAAGCACAAGTGTACACTGGGAAGATATTTTGGATGCGAGTGGAGTACCTCCTGTCGCCGCTTTATCATTCTGATTAATGGGGTAAGAAAACAAGTTGCAACAACACCACAATCTTAAAGAGACATTCCTGACCTTTTCCACTGCGGAAATGATCAAGATTTTTCTTTGCTGCTCAGATACCAACCTGCATTCTAATTTTAAGCAGTGTGCCCAACTTACGCCTTCATTTTTAGACTCAGTTGTAAGCTTTCTTGGGAACACATCTCACTGATGTCAGTTTGTATGGACATATCACATACAAAAAAAAATTCCTTCTAGAAACATGTATTTCAGGTAACTCAAAATAGTTATTTTGTATTTGTGCTACAAGGCTCTTGCACACTAGGTACTATAGAAATAAAGGTCCCTAACCTCAGCTAGAGACTGATGCTTTTGAATGAGCAGGAAAGGGGCTGTGCTTCTGTATGTCAGCCACATGGTTTGTCAACTTCAGTCATCCAAATTGGGCAACTTCCGTGGTCATTTTACAGCAGTACTGAGTTACTTCATTTCATGGTCAACAATAACGCTTTAGGGACAAACTTATAGATGCTGCTATAAGAAAACAAGTTATGTCAGACTGCTGATGGTAGATGAGCTGTCTGCAGCATATTGAAACTCTAGAGAAAAAGAAGATGAAGGGATCATCTAAGGATGAAGAACCTCATCTCTGTGAAATTACTTTTCTTATGGAAAAAACAAGCACACAAACATAACCCCAAACAAAACAACAAAACCCCAAACAAACTGACCAAACCCAACCCACCAAACAAAAAAAACAAACTAGAAAAAAAAGCCCAAAACGTTTCCTAAGGACAAGGATTACAAAATGCCAATGGAAGATACTTGTAACCCCACTGTGTTTCCAGTGGTAATTTAACTACTTCATCTTCAGAACACAACCAGTAGTACTTAATGAGATTGTTGAACACGACAGACTTGGCATTGTACATCACATCATTAATTTCACATAGTGCACTCTAACAGCTGAAGGCAGGGAAAACGAACAAACAGTTCACCAATTCAGAATCTGCAATCCACACAGCATCTTAATTTAAGAGCTCTGGTATGTCAGGTGACCTCTTCGAGGGCTGAATAAAAATCTGCTCTTTTGAGCTGTAAAACAGTGACAACAAACTCAACTTGATTTCACATACACATTAATGCCAGGGTAGAACATCACTGGGCGAAAATGAGGATTACATTAACAGTAAGAGAGAGATACTGCATTCCTTTCCATTCTGTCACTTGGTAGAAGGAGAGAAAAAAGAAGTTGGCACTTAAAAAGAAATTCTTCCTTGCAATACGGCCTTGCCTTGGCAGGAAGGGTTGGACCAGACGACCTACAGAGGCCACTTCCAATCCTGACGATCCTGTGATTCTGTGAACTGAATACCTTTCAGATATGTATTGAGGTACGGTGCTACTTGGGTTATGGTATAAAGCCTAGGGCAGGTCACATAGCAGGTATTTAGAAATGTGTACCAGCTACAAAGCATTGTTTTGCAGATCACAGGTTGAAGGCACATTCCTCTCTATTCAACTGTACAGAAACCACAGCTGGAATGTTATTTTCAGATTAGTGCTGGACATTTCCAGACAAGGCAGCTGCCCATAAGCTAAAGGAAAATCTAAAAATGCATGATAAAGGTAAAATAGAACAAATAAATAAAATGGCTGGAGAGCTAAAAAGCACAGGAAGAGCAGAACAAAGACTGCAAACCCACTGACAGAATAAACTCTGATTTGGAAAAGGTTTATGTGGGTGCCAGGACTCTTTATCTCCAGTGAGCATTCAAATCTGGTCCTTGGTCCCTCTCAGAGGGCTTTAATGTCCACACTACTGACTACTAAATGTTTCTCTGGTAGATCTGACCTTTGAGAGATACAAATTTCAGGCTGTATCTCTGAATCTCAAGATAGCGTGACAAGGCCTGACATCAGTTCTATGCATTAACATGGTGACTCTGTTGTACTGCAAGTCGGTATAAGAGTTGACAAAGAAGGAGAACGAGACTTACGAGAGAAGTTTTTTCAATCACATAGATGCCTGAGGTAGGGAAAGATAGAAAAGATGACAAGTGTCATCTTGTGCAGGGCTAGACAAAAAAAAAAAAAAAAAACAGAGTGTCTCTTAGAGGTTGAAGAAGGAAGAATAGGGAATGAGTGCTTTCACTTTTCTGCCCAGGAATTCCTCCTGTTAGCCCAGAAACAGTGCCACCACAGAGAAGGTAGGTATGTCAAGGCAAACAAGATATGCCAAAAAGCAGAAAAGGGTAAAGGGCAAGCACTGCAGGACCACATAAGAAAAGAGTTTCATCTGCAGAGGCAGGCTTAAGATGAATGTTTGAAGATAACCATGTAAGAGCCTTATTAAATCCCAGAAGAAAAATTCTCCCTGCCCAGCAGGTTTCTCCAGACAATGATGCTTGACTCTAAAATTATGGATATTATCATTGTTGACACCAGGAAGACACATCCTTAAACCCGTGCAGATAGTTTTGAAAGCTGTTCTCTTAACAGTGGCCATATATATATATTAAAAAGAAAATAACTTAAATTGGTAACTTCAGAGAAAAGGAAACAAAGTCAAAACTGAGAGAGCATCATTACCTGGCAGAAAAAGAGCTAAAACGCCAGAAGAGATACTGTGAGACAGAAGGCAGCAACCATGTTTCGATTGAACCTTAAAAGCAAAGATCAATGTGATTCACTAGAAAAGTAAGTATAGCAGAGATAAAAGTGATCTCAACTCCCCAAATACTAATTAGGAAGCTAAGCTCCCTAACAGCTCCAAACTAATTTGCTGCCATTATTTTCAGAGATTGACTTAAAAGCAGAGACTAAGAGGGAAATGGTAAAGGGCTGGGAGACACTTAAATCTTCACATAGAGTACCACCTTGACCCTTGATCTTAGGATTTCACAATCAGCAGGTTCTGTAAACGGAACACTAGCAATCCTTGACCTCTTCCTAAACAAGAATTCAAATACAACAGCTCTCCCCTCCCCTGAAACTTTTGCTGATTTGCACATATCTTAACCTAGTATCCATTTGGTAGAACAGTTCCACAGGGGATGTTAGCAATATCCCTCTCAAACCCATGGTATGCTCATAAAACTGTTCCTTACAAGGATCAATTCTGTTTCTACATGCAGATGATGAAGGTTTGTCTGGTGGCAGAAGTGCCAGATGAAAAAGAAATTCTGGAGCTTCTACCATGAAGCAGCATTTACAGCTTTCTCAGATTCAGAAGCACAGAATAGATCTCTGGCAGCACTCAATGACATGGGAAGACAGACTTTGAGATGGACTGTTAGAGAAAGAGAGGAGTATACACAAATTCTTCGGTGATAGCTGCTGGCAGCTGAAGGAGTAGTGGCTGGCTGAGATACATAAAAGATAAAATGATGCTAAAGACCCACTCTCTAAAGAGAAAAGTGCTAATGTTATTTAACACTGAAAGGAGATGTATGCTGCCTTGAAAAAAATACAGCAGAATACCACATAGAAATTACTTACAGTATCATTTTGTCCAGGGTGGCCATTTTTGTTGCTTCCTTTCATCACCTGGAATCTGTCAGAAATGCAATTCAAAAATGGACAATTCTGAGGTGAGGGACTGAGGCATGATGGACTCTTGCTGAAGCAAAGGCAAGAAGAAGAAACTGCCCCTGCAACTTCAAGGAGTACTGTCAAACTCCTCTACTACTCCAAGGAGCAGCTGGCAACACCTGCCAGCTAGAAAAACAAACTCATCTGGGCTGCTGGACTGAGCACACTGACATGCAGGATTTTCTCATGTCAACAGCCAGAGCTTTATTCGTTAAATCACATGCTGGAAGCTGGGATTCAAGTTCAGTGCATGGGGAAGAACAGATGCTACTGTTGCTGGTCTGAGCAATGGGGCATGGATAGCCAAGTTTCTGCAGAGATTCTGAAAGCACCTTAGTGCCAGCCAGCACAGTCTGCAGCAGAAATCTCAACCCATTAATCCTGTCAAATTGCAATCCACAAATGTTTATCACTCCAGGAGAGTAGGATGAGACAACTTTCTTCACTCTCCCAGCACAAATACATACACTTTTATCTGTCCTGTCTGCCAGTGTCAGAAGCTATAGAATCCTGTTCTTTAACTACTTGCTCAAGTTGCTGTTCCCTCTTTTTAATGAAATATTTTGGTTTTGCTTTGGCAGCACAAACAAGTGTTAACAAGAGACTCCTCTCCACGGCAGATGACTGGGGAAGGCCTGCATACATTTAAACAATCTGAAGAGGATGCATGCTGGAACACCAGACAACAAAAACTCTGCTGGCTTTTGCTGTTTTAATCTCTTCTTCTCCACTTGCTATAAAAACCTTCTTCCTTCTACAGTCAACTACCAATCTGCTATTCCCTTTTCTTCTCATATTTCTTACTATTTTTACCTCTTCTACCACTCCATCTTTAGGTTTTCACTTTGCTTCTCCTCCTTCCCCTTCCAACTAGAAACTTTCCAGGCTTCAGTTCGTAAGATTTTCTTATTATTGAGAAAGATTAAAAGCTTCTCAGAGTATATTGACTGTTCTCTGCTAACATGACATTCAAACCAGCACTTTGCTCATTATATTGAAAGTAGGGTCAGAATGAACTCCATCATGAACAAAACTTGCAAATTGATTGCATTTTCAGCTCCAGTGCTCAGTGTGAAATAAATACTTATGCCTTTCATTTTGGAATTAAATTAACACAAAAATATAAAATAATTCACAAAATTAAATATAATAGAATGTTCTTTCTGCATTAGAACGATAATTTGCAAGTTTTAGAATTTAATGCCTTTATAGTCCAGTAAAGCAGACTTTGCTGTTCCTTTGAAGAGCCTTAAAAAAATACAGAGAAAAAGGCAGAAAATTTATCTTGTACTTCCTTTTAGTATGATTGGAAATTGAAAAGTTATGGTTATTAGGATATGAATATTCTAAAGAATTTAATCTGTAAGAAATAAGTCTCTTTCCTAAGTAGAAATGTATTATATTACTTAGAAAATACTAATCAAATAACCTCAATTTTCTTGTTCATCAGTGACACATTCATCATCAATTATAATGCCCTATTTTGGCATTTTTCTTCCCTTTTATTGCTCATCTGCTGCCTGCTCACTCAATTCACACAATTTTAAAAATGGTCATGTAAATACACCTCTCCCTGCATGTAAGTATTTGTATTTCTTTTTGTTTAGAACTAAACTGATCACTCTAAATTACCCGTGCAACCTGTGAAGTCAATGATGCGGTTGTATTGGCAAGTGATAACTGATGTGCTGAGAGAAATCAGAGGCAGCAAGGACAGAAAATAGAAGGGCAGTAAAAGTTGCCCTTTAACAGTGACTATAAAGTACTTATATTGGGAAGTTTTTTTACAATAAGCTAGAAGTGGTAGCTAAGAAAATTATGTCCTTACAGATAGCATAAAGACTGCTAATGGGGACAATACTGGAAATGCTGTGCTAACACATACCCTCTACTAAGAAGAGCTTGATAAAATGAAAGAAGCCAGCGTGACTAACAGCAAACTAAAAGAGACTGCTAGAAGTAAGAAGACATCATTCAAACAGCTGGACTTGCAAGCTAAATAAAAATACAAGGACCATGAACTCCAGCAGATTAGAAGTAAAAACACGTTTAGGCAGGCCAAGCTAGTTTATCAGTGACTAGCAAAAAGAACTCAAACCAGCCACAAATCCCTCTTCCAACCCATCAGGAGCACAAAATCCACGAGACAGTCCAGTGGGGCAAGGTGATGCTAGAAACAGAGCTCTTGCAGGTAAGAAATCATCAGGGTGCAATCAAAGAAACTCTTGGCATGGCATATATCTTAGAAGAAACACATAATTCACATACCAGGATGAAATAAGATGAGATCATGCTATAAGAAAGAGCATAAGATGTCACTACTTCTGACCTGCAAGAATACCAAGAACTATCCTTTCAAACAAAATGGTGTTTAAAGGCAAAAATACAAATGTGGCAATTTTTAAATGTTCTTTTTATGTGTGCACTGCATTAGGCATTTATGCCCCAGGCACATAATGAACACTATGGCATTTGCTTTGTAACCTTTCTGTGGCATTGGAAAGGTCACCTTTCCACAGTGCTCTGTTACCTAAATCCAGGAAGAACCCTTAATTTTGTGTGCAGACTTTGATTTGAAATATTTAACTCAATTACGGAGTATAGCTATAACTTGAAGAGATTACAAAAATGTCTGCATCTGATCTACAGTACTTATTTTCACCACTGAGGCACATATTCATGAAGGGAAGGACTTGATCTTCCCTCCCATCAGTCCTCCTAATTACAGCATACACAGAGATAGGGTCTAAGGCTGTGAAGCTCTTCATCCAACTGAAACTTGGGAATATGGATCATGCAAATATGTATTACTTTGGGGCATCGAGGTATTGCAGAAAACTGAGGTTAGAAGTGAGCTCTGGAGATCAACGCATAGTCCAATCCCCAGCTGCCCTTTTCCATTCAGATACTGTGACTGACTTTGTACCTGAGGTGGGATAACAGCATATGTAAGTCAGTTGCCATAGAGCAGCTGGTATCTGATGACAAGGTCCCCCGTATCTGTGTACATGCCCATACCCAATACAGGTCACTGGTAAGGCTGCAGAAGCAGCACAAATAATTGTAGCACTTGCAAAACACAGCAGACATTGAACATAGTAAATAATAAGGATCTTAAATCTGAAGGTTTTAATAAAACAAACTGTTAGAACAACATTCTTGTTTTAAACAGAAATAGACGTGCTCTCTATCCTCCCTCAATCCCCAGAAAATATGCTTGCAGAAGTAGAGGAGTGCTGGCTCATATCTTCCCCTAAGGCAAGCATATTACCTTTCTATGTCTTTGAGGTATACACGCATAAACATACACATATCTGAGTTTATATATAGGTATATACTTTTACATTTTTATGTATGTGTCTCAATATATATGCTCACACCCCTAGATGTACCTTTGATACATATGCATTTCATGAGACACATTCAAGATTAGTGTCAACAAAAACTACAGTGTTTAAAAGCCATCATCCAGGGCCAATCTTATATTAGCAAACATGAGCTAGCAGAGTACATTATCATTGTTTGCTTCGGTAACTGCAGTTCCAAAAAGTTGCAATTGTGCATCATAAACCTTCTGGCTCATCTTTGCAGGACCACAAGTAAAGGGCCAAAAATCTGCACGTTTCCAATCCACAGATGTGGTTTCACAAGGCTTCATTAAAACCAGACTGACATTTTACGCTAGTAAGGAACAAATGAGCAGATTCAGCAGGGGCTTGTCTACCCAGTTATTGTGGAACAACACTTTTGTATTTATTCCATGTGGAGTTGTCTTTTTCTGAAATAAAAAGACATTAAGAGTGTCTAATCAAGGAGAAAGCACTTGCTGTGGACCAAGAATACACATGGTCAATTGTTAATCTGGTTTTAATGCACAATTCATTTGCTCCTCTCCTCTGCACAAGTTATTTTTCTGTTGTAGATAAGCCTTGAGACTCTTGATATATCTACAAACAACACAATGTATACTAGCAGAAAAAGCTCATTAAATTTTGGGGAAGATAAAATGTAAATAATAGATCACATGTGACTTGTATAGAGTATACACAGAGATTCAGACGTACCCTTGGGTATGACAAAATGCCTTGCATCAAGTATCTGCTCACAAGTCTCTCCTATGAGGAAAAGCTGAGAGAGTTGGGGTTGTTCAGCTGGAGAAGACTCCAGGGAGACCATAGAGCAGCCTTTCAGTTCTTAAAAGGGCCTCTTAAAGATGGGAGAGACTTTATCAGGGCCTGCTGCAATAAGATGATGGGTGATGGTTTTAAACTAAAAGGGGAGATTCAGGCTGGATGGGAGGAAGAAATTCTTTACAATGAAGGTAGTAAAACACCGGCACAGGTTGCCTAGAGAGGCTGTGGATACTTCATCCCCAGAAACATTCAAGGCCAGGCTGGATATGATTCCCAGCAACCTAATCTAGTTGAAGATGTTCCTGTTCATCTCAGGGGGGTTGGACTAAATGACCTTTAAGCATCCCTTCCAACTCAAAACTGTTTCATGATTCTCAGTCTTTAGCTCGAACAGCTTTTGTCAATAGGAAAGTGCTTATTTTCACTATATTTATTTATATTAAACAATGCTTTTTATGTATGGGAAATATTTTTTTCCAAAAGATTTTCAAAACTCACCTGAATATAATCTGCACACCATAAATTTATAGAACAGATCTATAGGTTTATTAGTATTATAGGACTGATAGGTTTTATTTTTATTACTGCAGTGCAAGAGAAAAGCACACAAACTGCAACGGTTTCTAGTGTCACTAGCATAAAATTTGTTCACAAGTCTTGCAATACATGGCATTTTTCTTCAATCCACAGCTCCTAGATCCTAGATGACTCCAAGGGAATTTAAAGCTCTGGTCAAGCCTATACGTTTAATAATGGTAAAGAAAAAGCTTGTGAAAACATGGATCGATTGTTCCATAAAGGCTCAGAAATTGGAAGGCAAACCTATTTTCTTTTGAACTGCAGGATTTTTCATGAAAATAGTCAAGAATAACCAGAATTTGGGAAGAAGGGCTGCCAAATCCATTTACCAACAGCAAAATGAAAACTCCCCGGTAAGAGGAGACATAACTCACCTGATCTTGTTAGAAGAAGCAGAGAAAGCAGAAAAAGAATTCTATAACCCCATAAGACAGACTGTTGTTTGGTATCAGAGATGTCTCATAGCAGGAGCTGAGGGGGCACTCCATTCTCTCCACAGAACATATTCATGCAAGACCTTATGAAGTGGTTGCTTCAGGCCAAGGATGCTGGTACTCAGCACTGCATTGCAGACCTTCTCAGAGTACACATGACATCTGTACCCTGCATCCATGACCCTGGATGATGCTGTGCACAAGAAAAATGAACGTCTGTAGGGCAGGCAGGAATGGGCTGCATAAACAGCTTCAATCAAACCCAAGAGGCAAATACATCTCCTATGACTCAGTTTAACGCAAAGGCCTGCTACCGGTATTCTGGCTCCAGGGTTGTCTACACTTGGCTTGGAAAAGCAAAACAGCAGCATTGGAGAGGCATACTAACAAGTATTAAGGACTGGTACTGGGAGCTGTTAAGGACCGAAAACTGGGAATAAACAAAGAAATGGGCACTAGGAGCCAGCAGACTACAGTGAAATGAAATGAAGTAGGGCCACATGCGCACTAGGAATGGCCTTGCAATAAATAATTGCCTTTCTTTCTTTTCCCCTATGGGATCACTGCCTCATGATCACTGGAAATGCATTGTTTGCAGGTTCTCCAGTTCACTTGCTGCAGGGATTTCTGCATTTCTAATTTCTAAGGAGCAAGGCAGGGAGGGAAGGTGCAGGAAAGAAAACAACATAGCTGTGGAGGAATTGCATCCTGTGCTGCCTTCTGGCAGTAATTCCTGCCTCATGCTGAACAAATACCTGGGACCAAACTGTTCACAGGTAATGCCATGGCATTCTCTGCTTTTCATGTAGTTCACACAAAAAGTAAATACAAAATGCACCTGCAACAGAAAAATGGAAAATACGCAGAATTCATACGAAGCATGCATTTTATTTTACAGAAAATAAATTGTTCTGTGCTCCAAAGAGCTCAAAATCTCAGCTATCTGCTCTACCTCAAGAGATATGAACCTTGAGAAAAGGAGCAAAACAAAATGAGTAACTCCTGATCAGAGAAGCTGGGTCCCCTTGCACAAAGGGAAGGTTTTATTCAACTGACACCTGAGTATTTTAGTGCCAGCAATATCTGAACATGCATACAGGAGTAGGATATTCTCTACCAGCAAAAATCCAACCTCACATTGCTAACAGCTACCATGTCAGCTGGATGCAGTTCACTTTGGAAAGCTGTCAAGAAGTGATGTAGGAAGTCTGCCTTGTAGAGAAGAGCTCTCATCTGAATTGCTAAACCCAATGCTTCCTTATTAGCTCAGATACATCCGTATTTTAAAAATGGAGGCAACATCAGTTTCTTCCTGTAACAGCTTTCCAAAGGAAATGAGAGAGCTAAGAGCCTCAACTCTACCTGCAACCAAGATACATTCTATTTTCAATCTGTCTCCAGCCACTAACTATTGGTTTAGATAAACTGTAGCTGGTAACAAGTCAGAAATCCAGTTCCCATGACAAAATAATACAGCTTTATCTTCCAGAAGCAGACAGGATGGAACCTCTTGTTTAAAAATAGTCAAACATATCTTTGAAAAGTTCACCCACAACTGAGTCTTGAAAAAGACATCCCCAGAAGAAAAATAAAACACATTTGAGGGAAAACAACGGGGGCTGTAAAGCAAGTCTCCAGAACCCACATATCTTCACATAGACACAGACATGTAAGTAGGTGGTGTGGCTTTTGACAGTGTGAAAGTTCAGCACCATGTGTTAGCTTCAATACTATTAACGTCTTGTAGAAATCATTCCTTCTATAGATCATATAAAGACCAAATGGTTTGGCAGAACACAGAGGCTGGACACAGCAAAATTTCAGAGCCTTTGCGAATAGGTTTTGCATTTTGTGTGAGCCCTGTTTTGACAGAGCAAGTACTTTGCAAAGCAATCTAAATAGAAGTGATGTAACACCCAAATTGTTACACACAGCGCCACATCCTAAAAATTCTGTGATTTTCAGTCTCCTAATGGAAAAAAAAAATCAAAACAAGACTAACTGGCATGAAAAAAACCTACTGTATTTCAACTCGCACACTGCTTCTTAAAAAGCAAATAGGGCAGTTTCAAAACAACCCCAACAGCTCTTCTGAAATTTGACCCTTGCATAACACTCATTTGCACACACTGTACCATACAGCTCTGTACTTGTGTGCTATTATTTGTGCCCTCATCTATATTCAACAGGCACATAGCCAATACTTACTATTAAATCAACCATTACCTAGCTCAATTAAATAGTTGTTTCCTCATGGTATTACTGTTGATTTTCCCTGGTCATCAAAACAAAATCCCATGAATTACCTAGGTCCATGGAATGCAGGAATGCTTTAGCTGACGTATGAAATTGTCTTCTCTTTTGCACACAGTCCTTCATTTTTCACTCCAGAAAATAATTGCAAGAGTAGCAACAGAGAATTAATTCTCTCTTCAGGAACAGCTGAAAAGCTTCAATAATGTGAACATTTCTACAGTGCTCATAATCTAAACTTGACTTGGAGGGGAAGAAGCAAGTTCAGTTTTCACTCCTATTCAGTCTTTGACCTCTATGCTAAACAAACAGATGGAGTGATGGTTATCAGCACCAGCTGTAACTGTTTTAGCAGCATGGACTCCAGTTCAGTAGGAATTAGACTCTGGCTATTAATACTTTTCAAAAACCTACAACCAGCACACAGAATGCGGCAATTCTTTGTTATTTCTAATTTGAGCTGGTTTGAAACCAGCGAGCTACTGTCAGATTTCCCACCTCTTTTATCCATTTTATGAAGCACAAGATGGGGTGCTTGGGAAATCCAACACCACCAGATGTTGGTATAGTTGGGATAGAGAAGAGATCTGGGGCAGGGGTAAACTTCCTACAACAACAAAATAAGCAATATTGTATATATCCTGAGTATTCTGATATTCACTTCTAGTGCAATGGGCATTAACTAACAAATTCTGTAAAGTCACACCCCAAAGTATGAAAAGACAGAACCACCACTTGTTACACAGGAAAAATAAATCACCCACTTAGTACTAGGACTCAGTTTCCTCACCTACAAAGCTAAACATTTCCCTTAACAGAGTAGGGCTGGACATCCCAGAAGCAGCAAAGCTGAGGAATGCACAAACTGTAGAAACAAGAGTTTATGGATGTGCCAATACTGCACAGTGAGCATGCTGCTCAGAATTTCTGGCCAGGCCACAGTCTGTGCTTCTGGCCTGGCAGCCACATTAGGTCTGTGGCCTTAAGCTGTGATAAGTTTGAGGTGTAAAAACTCAATGGTTCTGTAAAAAACTAACTATAAAAAGCATCAAGGAATGCAAGAAACAACTTCCAAAATGGAAAATCAGCATGGTCAGCTGGAGGCGGCTATACCAGCAGAGACTCCATTTACAAGAATGCTGTGCTGTAGGCTGAAAAGCTCATTTAACTTGCAGCACAGCTTACAATGATTAAACCCAGAGTGATCTTGGAATACAGGACCTGAAAGCTTTGCCTTACACATACACTTAACAGTTACATAGCACACTTGCTAAGGAGATTTACTTCAATAAAGTCTGTTCATATATGGTGGGGAAAACCAATTAAAATAGTATCTGGAAGACATCATTAAAAGAAGCTAATTAATATCAATGGCAAGTCAGCTTAAAAGGAGCTCATTTACCAACAACCAAACACACACGCACAAACATCAAAGTGTCCACATTGATTAGCTGTAGCATCTGAGCTTCAGGCATAATTTTTTTAATGCAGAGGTTGTAATAACACATAAATATTTTCTACCGTTTTAATGTAAATTTTAAAAGCTTTTTAATTTTTTTTATTTGCATTTCAGAGTAATAAATATTCCAGATAACACATCTGTGAGGGCTTATTCCTCTCTATATTGACAGAAATCGCAAATCTGCCTTTGGCCTTAAATTAATAGCTATGGGGAGACTCCATTACTCAGTACAGCATTGCTGTATACCACCATGCCTAATTACAGCACAGTGCACTGTTAATACCTAATACAATCTCATTTGAATGGTAAAGTCTTAAAAAAGAAAAAGAAAAAAAGAAGGAAATAAAGAACTATGGTCAATATGTTTAGTTCTAAAATATGGGGAGGTCAGGTCTGACACAGCTGAACTAAAAGCCCTTGTTCATTTGCCTGCCCTCAGATTAGAAAATTACTTGTCTTAAAATCCTGGAATAGTCATAAACTTTCAGTCAGTGATACATGTAAACAAGCAAAAAAATGGCTGTCTTCCACGTAATAGGTATCATACGCCTTACAATTAAGAAAACATTTTAAAATGTGTATTAAGAACAGGAATGTTTTCACATGGAGCTGCTTTTTTTTTTTTAATCTATAATCAACAATGACATGGTTTTTAATGAAAATGCAACATGAGCTGGCCTATCTTCATTGACTTCAGCGAAATTGGGCTGTTCCACAGCAGCTCCAGCATGAGCAGAGGTTTATATTATGCTCTGACACATTCCACCAAAAATAAAGAAAACTATGAAGGAAAACACTCCCATGCTTTTTTCTCCAAGAGTTAGATGTACTGTTACACATGAAAGACAGTTGTTAAGAGATGCAGATTAAGAACATTCCGGTATATGGCTAAAAAAAATAAAAATAACCAGCATTTGTAAATCCAACAGTCTAGACAGACCATCGTCTTCATGACTAAGTCAAAACCACAGGATCTATTTCTCACTCCGTATGTTCTTCCCTCCTCCAGTTTCAGCCTAATCCTTAATTTAACTCATTCAAACATCCCTGCCAGAGAAAGTCAAAACAACAGCGTCAAATTTAAGAAAATGCAAAAGGTGTTAAGCATACCAATACAGTGCCAGTCTGTATGGTAAGGCATTAGGAGCTAAGGCGAATACCAACCACCTCACCTAGACAATGTTCAAATACAAGTGACAACTTCCCTTCCTTAGTTATTTTATTCATCTGCAAGAGTACATTCTGTTTTTCTTACACAAGGTCTTACGGTTTTACTTTGCATGTATGCCGGCTCTGACATTTAAAAGACTCACTCAAATCTGCGTCTGCTGACTGTTGATCCGTCAAAACTGCCAGCGTAGAGTATAACAGCATTTAATTTTAGAGTGAAAAGATATCACTGGTTTTCCCCCCATACAGTCCCTTGGCTTACACATCCCTGGTTCCTAGTATGGTTAAATTAGCCCTCCTTGAATAACAGAAATATAAAGCAGGTATTAACTTACCTTACGCCCATCACTTGCATGGCAGTTCACATTTAAAGGAGTCAATAAAGCCATCAGTTTTTCTTCATTACCACTCCTGTAAATGGAGAGGAGAAGATTACGGAAAGGGGAGGGGAAAAAAAATACAGAGCTCTTTGCAAAACATTTGCTAAGGAGCTGGATATCAAAGACAGTATACTGAAATTTGTGCTCTGCCAGGGAGAATGTCCGATGGCTAAAGGATCTTCTGAACATTTCAAAATCAAGGGTAAATACAGAAAACAAAATTAAATTTGCAGTTAAGTGTATTACAAAAGATCATGCAAAAACACCTCAATTTATCTTCTTAACCGCATCTTTATTTCCTTTATGTAATGTTACAGATCCTCTGAAAGCCATTTGCTGAATTAAATGTTCTGAAGTAAATACATTTTCATAGTATATGGCCCATAATATTTGAAACAACTACATGGCAATATCCAGAAATTTTTCAGAAGGGTTAACGATCTATATAAAATGGTCTTGTGCTGTCAGAAGGAAGGATGAAAGCATCTTTGGAATATATGACTGAACTTTACACCTTTTGTATAGGCTTCCTTACGCTCTGTTCTGATAAAGCCTATTTTCAAAACACATCCTAAGGTAGCAGTAAAAACCAAAAGGAAAAACAATTGCATTACTTAAATTGCCCCTAAAAAGAACAGTCACAAAACGATAAAAAGGATTTAAGCAGCTTACAAGGAAAAACTCAATATTAACCTTATAACCACCATAGTGGAGGATTTCAATTACATAAACAGGCTTTTCCATTTGTACCACACTGTAAAGTCCAAAGAGATTCATGCTAATTAAGTGGTTTGTTTGCATCATTTAACAGAAAAGCAATGACGAAACATTACTGCTTTAAAAATCCCTTTTCCTCTCCTGCTTCTCCCTCCACCATCCCCCAGCCCCCCCAATATGCTTTATATTCTAAGCAGCACTCACCTAGCAGCTTCCAGGAGTTCGTCCTTCTTGTATTCACCTAAATGATTGCAAAATATCATGCTGTTAGCATTTGGCAGAAGACAGATTAAGAAATGCAGTAGGAAGCAAAAACAGAATTAAAACAGAAGAGGAGAAAAAAGCCCACACCCCGCTGGGTGATGGAGCTGTGACGTTAGCCAGCTTGTGGAGGCAGCATCACCAGTACCTTGGAGACGGGCAGCAAATTGACGCATCTTCTTGTCCAATCCTCAGATGGAAAGGCTTTCTTCAGACAACCAATGACTGGGAAATCTTGTGTCCAGAAACACAGTCCCGCTGATAATAGCATGTCAGCTGAAGACAATGTCCCCACCCCCTGCCCTATTCAGTATGTCACATTATACTTGGGAAGCATAATAAATTCCGAGACAAAAGCGAGGCAGTGCGCCTTTTTAGAAGGTACAAATTACCACTCTCCAAAGCTCTCACCTGCCTATTTGAATGGTAATACTAGACTTCAAGTTCTTCACAAGAGCAGTGGCTATTTAAAAAAAAAATTAAACATTACATAATCAGCCACTTTCCAAGAAAATATGCATTTGAAATAGAAAATGCAGACAAAAGAGCATGAACTCTCCAAGAGATTTTGTTGTGAGACTCTGAGATTAGAAATAACTGAGAGTAATGTTAAAGAAACATTCACATTTGAGATTCTCCGTTACAACAGACAACTCAAGAGGGTTAAAATTGCATGTCAGTATCTTAAAAAGAGCAATGAACAAGACCACCTGTGTAAGTAAGACTGTATTCTATAAAGCTGAATCATGGCATTCTGCAATACAAATGTAAGGGAACTTCAATACAGAAATGAGAAAAATAGCTTTATAAAGCCACAGAGCAGAGAGTATCCTAGAAGCCAAAAGACGCAGGGCTTGAAAAACATACCACCTGCCAGAGAATTAAAGCTTTTAACCACAATGATATAAGAAAAACAGAAAGATGAAGCTGTCCTGCAAGGAAGAAAACAATCTTTGTGTTGCCTTCTATGTATGTCTGTAATAAGCCTCCAGTGAAATTCTCCTTTCAGGGAAGGAAAACTGACAGTCACAAAAATGCCACATTGGACTGCAGGTAAACCGGAAGGTTCCTCTGGAAACAATTATCACTCAACAAAGAGCTTCTCCAGGTTGCGGGAAGAGAGTTGGAGTCCTCATCCATCCAAGCAAACAGCTTGGTACCCCCCTATCACAGATCTTCCAATTAGCAGCAGAGGGGGACAACAACCACAACATGGAGCTCTGTTCAGTTCAGCATCTTGCCTTCACAAAAGGGTAAGGAGTAAGAGGGTGAGTACACACAGCCATGCACCTCCCACCCTACTTCCTGGCCACAGGGAATTCTCAAAGGCAGTATTTGCATCTCATCATATTGGTGAATTTTCCTTCCACAAATGTGTTTAATTGCTTTCTGAAACATACTCAGCTTTGAGGATTCACAACCTGCAGCAAAGAGTTCCATGTGACTGCTTCCCACATGATGATTCTCTTAACAGAGCGCAGTTCTATGCTGCTGAACACCAGTGATGGAGCAGATGAGTTCAACGCAAAGCTGAAGAACTGAAATTGGCATTTCAAATATAGGCCATGAAGGTTAATTTAGCTTTTGGAAGAAATTATACATCTGCCTTAATTAAAACTTGATAATGAAACAAGTAAAATGACACAAAAATATGACTGCCTTTGTCTTGCTGCCGCTCTTTGACTTCATCAGAGGGAGCTCCCGTCCACCACAGGCAGTTGCCTTTTCAAGTCAGAGTATATGTTCCTCTTTTTTGATTTTAATGAAGCTAGAATACTGGGCACAGTTGTAAATGTTTCAGATCAATGGTGAGTGAAAAGCTCTGGCCAGCGTGTGAGGAGGAAAACAAAGATACTCTATTACTACAGCATTACTCGTGCAACAATCTCAAACAGCTGGATTTCCTGCGGGAGAGTTACTGGCCTGTATTATATCAACACTTTAGGGACCTAATCAGATTAAAAGACCAGTATGCACATTATGGTTGCAGTGTGTCTAGCAGTTCTAACCAGGCTTTTGAATACTATTAGGTTAGACAATTGTAATAACATTTTTCCTTCATGCCCAGTAAGTTGGCACTTTACAGCACAAAAGCACTTCGATTAGCTGACCATCAGAAATGTAAGGCTGTGGTTCTTGGTTTAGAGATGTCCCACTATATGGCCAAGTAAATCAGTTACTTTTACTAAGTGGTACTTTTTTTAGAAGGTTTTTACTGGTACTGTTTAAATTCATAAAAGCTATTCTTGAAACGTGTCACAGCTTTGCCAAATTGTAATATGAATTAGGAAAAACGTTATCTTCTAATGGACGAACTTTATTACTCTCAAAAACCCATCATATTTTGCAAAATAACACCTAAAATTATGCAGGTGCTTATAGCACATCATAATGTTTGCTAAGAAAGGCCAAGTGCACTTCACAGGGCTCTGCTCTCCTGGCTAGGAGCAGGATGAAGCAAGATGAACCCTTGATCACCGGAGCAAGCAGCCGGTGGGATGCCACTGAGCAGAGAGGGCTAATGGCATCTAGAAGAAGTGGGTGGCACTGCCTGTGGCCCGGCTGCTGCTGGCGCAGGCTGTGCTCCCACCAGAGGGCTCTGCCAACACAGCTAAAGCCGCTTGGCTACTGAGTGTATCTAAGGCCATTCTACAGCATTTGGCCACAGCTACTTCATAAAATATTCATTTGCAAAGCATTTGAAAACAAACCATGTGTGCTTGTGGCAGAGATGAATTTCAGGTTCTGAGCTGAAGTACAGGAATACAGACCATCAACCTCACATAATACTGCTGTAAGAAGACATTCATTGAAGAATGTCTGTTTGACTTGAACCAAGCTAATAGCATCACACAGAGCTTCTCTGGGCAGAGTAGGATTTACAGTTTTGCAAAAGAGCCTCTGCAGAACAAAGTACAGGTAACATCCTGAATTACTCTTCCAAACCTTTTAGCAGTTACTAGCTTTGAGAGAAAAACATCCTTCCAATCACAGTGTCAACATGGTGGATTTTTGGCAACAATATTTTGGATAGCACAAAGCCTGCCTGCCAGAGGTGTGAAAGCTAATGTTGTTAGGCCTTGCCACAGAAAACCAAATCTGATATATAAGGCTGCAAACAATTTTTATCTATTTGCTGTTTGGCCTCTCCATCAAATTTCAGGTCAACCCATCCCTTCTGTGTTTCACGGGAAGCCCAAACAACACATACCCACAATACCAGACACATCCTGCCACACTAGAACTTGCCAGGCATGCCTCCCTTATCTGTACAAGAGAGCCCAGAGTGACAGCCCAGAAAGGCTACCACTTCTTGGCCAAGTAGCCCACAAGGAGAGCACTGGACTTGCTCACCTCCACATGCTGGGTATCCCAGAGACAGTCAGCCTGGGAATTTCCAAGGGTGAGGACAGAAAGGGTGTGAAATGGGGAACAAAGCTATACCTAAACAGTGCCCTGTTCCTATTAGATAGCAGGCAAAAGCTGGTACTTAAGCAGAAACTGCTCAGTGTCTGGTGCTCACTGCAACCCATCAAATTCACTGCTTACAGCTTGCTCGGCACCCTTTAAACCATGAATTTCTCTACTTTCTCCCAGCTTCAGATCACACTGCTGCTGCTCCATTTATGCTGGAACTAAGAGGTCACCACCAGTAACTACAGATAATTGGTGTTTCAAAACACAGCTACCACCAGGCACCTAACTAGCCCTATCTCTATCCCCTCCCAGGAAAAAAAAACAGTTATCTCCCAAACCTCTGACTAGCTGCTGTGAACTAGTGACCACAGCTCCACATGCTATGCAGCCACTGCTCTACCTGTCCCTAGCTGCATTTTGCAGTAGCTGATTAGCAGCAAATGCTTATTAGCTATCAGACCTCAGTGGCTGCTTGCACCCAGTGGTTAAGCAGATCAGTAGCTGGAAGCTCAATTGAGATCTCAGTAGAAGGAGACCTTGTCTTGCACTGAGACAACACGCTGATCAGCAGCACTTTTAATCCAGCCGCAGCAGATGAAAGTAACTGAAAGAAGAGGGTGTACTGAGCTGGAGACATACAGCAATAAATGCAGGAACGTTGTACTCGGAGAATGAAAGGCATGCTGAATTATGGGCTCCTGATGTACTTCTTAAACTTGTGCTTTCCAGCTTAATGATAAAAGCTGTAGTCAGAAAAGTGCAACTAGGCTGCTGCAGCTAGTCTCCATGAGTCTTCCTCTACCATCAAGCTGTTCTTCCTGCTCCTCATCTTCAGGGTGCCATTTTCCTAATGTTGTGGCTATTGGTTATTTTGTGCCACATACATGCTGGGTCACACTGAAAAGCTAAACGCAGCATAAATCAATTCTGTTGTTCTGTTATCAATTCTGTTAAAGAGTTACAAAGAATATTGTCAATCCACTCCTAGCTTTAATTCACTAGCAACCTTTGCATTTTAAACTTACTATATGAGCCTGTGAAACATGACCAGCATACACACATGCATATGAGACAAAAGAAAAATCCCAAATTCCAGAAAAAAACTAACACAATGAATCAATCCTACAGTGTACCTCACAAATAACTTTCACTGTCTCCTAAAAGTGTTGAAACTTCATCTGAAAAAAACCCATCTGAATGTATGGCATAATCCAACAGGGCTTTTCCAATTCATCTACATAAAGGAACAAGGTGAATTGCTCTCCTCTCCTATTCTCCCTCTACATGTCAGCTAATACAGAAACCTATTCTGAGCCAAAATGTCAACCTGGACAAAGCAGGTTTTGTGTTATCATGCCATCATGTGTCAGTTTTTCACAGTCAGGACAATTCCCTAAAAATTAATGTCAAAGAGATTACACCAAGCCATTGTTATCCAACATAACAGCAGAAAATGATGGGGGAAAAATAGACTGAACATATTTTCAACCAAACTGAAAAACTAAAGAGGACGAACAAGGCAGACATCATATAGAATCACAGATTTAAATCCACAGATTGCTGATAAGCAGCAAAAATTTTTGCACTGCCCAACGGTACCCTGCTTCAGAGATAAGTGACAAAAGGATGTGGGCCTGATGAACATGCCACTGTGTCCAACAGCTGAGGAGAGGAGATTAATGAATATTACCATCAGCAAATGGCTGAGGTTGAAGGGAGTCTGGTGCCTTCTACTCAGGTAGACCAGGACAGTGCCCAGGTAGCTTTTGAATCTCTCCAAGGTTGAAGACTCCACAACCTCTCTGGCAGTCTGTGCCAGTGCTTGGTCCCACTGAGCTTGACTCATTACTTTTCCAGGGGGCCATTTCTTCAGGACCTTTTGGTTCTTTCTTGGCAGCTGCAGGCCTAGCAGCACTGCAAGTCTGGGGTGAAATCTGGCTCCATGACAAATCACAGCAACTCTACATTTGACTGATCATGTGCAGACTAAGCATCTTAACTGTCTGCCTACCTTGAAAACCCTTATTACTGCTTTTAAAAATACACGTCCCACACAAAGATTGACAAGATATTTATGAACAGCCCAGCAGAGACTTTTTTCAAATATTCACAATTACCCAGCAGCACAGGGTATACGGGATCTCCAACAAATCACTAGAGACAGTGGGTATCAGAATCTGTCCTTCTTCTCACTGAAGTGCTCCTGGTAACTTCCCAACCAGGTATTCTGCTAGCACATGACTGCTGGGAAAACAGCATCAGAGTCCTGATAAAGGGGGTGGGAGGGCTGAGAACTTATTTTTCCATCAGATCCATTACTTCATCGAGCTCAGCCCATAGCCATGCAAACAGGACCCTGAGAATGAAGAGTCTGGACAAAGCAGTGTGGAGAACAGGGAGGGGCACTGCTACAAAGAAAGCTATCTATAGACCAGAATCCAGGGTCTCGCATGAAATAAATACTGCAGAAATACATTAAAATACACCTTCTCTCTGACCCTCCAAGACTTCACAGATCTACAAGTAAGCAATGAGTACACATCCACATATGCCATCCTTTTTAATCCACTGTAATCTCTGGAGTAATATGTAAGTATTTAAACAAATATTCAAGTTATAATCAGAGCAAGAGGTTTTCAGTGCTTGGGATAGCCTAGTAGTTGGCTTGGTTTAATGTTGTTTTTTTTTCCCCCCTTCCCCCTTTTGTTTTAAACCACCATTTTTCTAGCAAACTCCGATTTTATCTTCAATGTGGCTACTTTTGGAAGGGTCCAATCATGCCATTAAAATACTCATCAATTCCTTCTCCATTTAACTTTTCTCATAAGGAAAGCAACAGGTGAGACTAAAAGATGGAGTTAAATCAGAGCAAGGTATTTTTACCACCCAAAATCCGTAAGTTTGTGGAAATAACTGCCTGACACAGCAAAAAAATAAAATCAACAATACAGAAGAGGTATGTTGAAGTAATATCCTTTGGGAAAGGGCATTTACAACTAAGAAATACAAGAAACACATGAGAAGGAAAAGGAATATAAATAATAGTTTCAGATTTTATTATTATACTCCCTTACATCCCATATGTTTAGGGTTAATTTCTTTAAGCCTCTCTCACTTCTCCACTCAGCTGTTTCACACAAGTAAATTGGCTGATTTTATAAGCTGTCTAACAGGCTTCACTAGCAACACAGCAAGATCCTAATTTTAAGCTCCTATCACAGAGGAAAAACACCAAAGCAACCCTAGTATATGCAAGAGTAACAGGAAAGCAACTCAGAAAATAAGGTCTTCAAAAAAAAGCTGCAGACAACAGGGAATGTTACCGTGGGGTTTGGTACTTTGAATCTTCCTCTTCTGTTGAGCACATGGATTCAGATTAGCCATTTGTAACAGAGATTTAAAAATTGAAAAGCGTCTGAACTTATAGTAAAGTGCTTTTACGGACATGTTTTAAAAAGGGCTGGGAATTAAAGAAATAAGCAAACACCATTTGGTTTGGGCCACAAGTCTATCACTGACCTAGCAGCATCCTATCTGGAATAACTTCCAGTTAGGCAGACAGAGCTCAAATCCAGAGCACTTCTGATTCTGTCTTCTAGAAAGAGAAAGCTGCAGAAGGACTTGGGGTTTTGGTCGATGACAAAATGAACATGAGCCGGCTTTAGTGTGCTCTTGCAGTCCAGAAAGCCAACTGTATCCTGGGCTGCATCAAAAGGAGTGCGACCAGCAGATCGAGGGAGGTGATCCTGCCCCTCCACTCTGCTCTTGCGAGACCTCACTTGGAATATTGTGTGCAGTTCTGGTGTCCTCAACATAAAAAGGACATGGAACTGTTGGAACAAGTGC
>JASSUY010033807.1:0-50488 GCA_032466535.1 Forpus xanthops
AGTAGTGATTTATGTTATACCTTAGTTACTAAACTGTTCTTATCTCAACCTGTGGGAATTGCATTCTTTCGATTCTTCTCCCCATCCCCCCGGGACTGGGGGAACAAAGAGAGGGGAGTGAGTGTGTGAACTGCTGAGGGCCTTAAACCATGACAGTATGTCAGGAATACTTCAGTTACTGCGCTGCTTTGCTCCTGTGACATAAGCATTCTGTGCTCTTTGAGAAAATGCTCAGCCTTGTCGACTCAAACAAGCAAATGCTTTAGTTTGAGAAAGCATGACTTCTGTTGTGAGTTCTCTTGACTTGCATTGATATCAAATTAGTCATATAGTTTAGTTTTAGGTAGTCCTGTGAGAAGCAGGGAATTGGAATTGATGATCCCTTCCAACTTGAGATACTCAATGATTCTATGATTCTATTGAATTCACCAAGGATACTTAGTTTAACTGTCACCATTTTTTTTTTTTTTTGTGCTAGTATCTTACATATAGATATACAGAACTCTGGTTTCTGGGTCAGAGAAGTAGGTAAGTCCTTAAATGCACCGTGCTCTATATAGGAATTTTATGTGAAAAAGCATTGCCAGCCTTCTTGTGGCAATTTTTTCCTTGGCATATTTTGAAACTCCTTCGGGTTTGGGCGTTTGTTTTTAATTTTTGGTAGGGCTTTGGGGGAAAAGTGTGAAACTGAAATTCTGCAAGTGTTAAAAAACAGAAAAATTAATATTTGCTTGTGTGTTCAGCTTTGGAAGCTTTTGTTTCAAAAAGCTTCTGTAGTTCTGACAGATGGGAGCTGCCAAGGAGGCAGTCCATGTGATGGAGATGTAATTTACCATCCCTACCTTTTGTGGGCGTTCCTGTCACCTTCATTAAATCTGCAATTTGTGTTCATTGGGTATTTCCTAGCCTGGAGTTTGGCAAGAATTTTTCCATGTGTTTGTCTCCTGATATAGCCCTATAACACTTGTCTGTGTTTAGTTCTTAGCTTGGTATCACTTTCATGCAGTCAAGCTTCTTTTTTAAATTATAATCGACTCCTGTTTGCTGAAGATTGTGTGATGCTGAAAAATCCCCCAGGGAGAGAAAGCCCAAGTAACACGGGTGCTGCAGTAAAAAAGTGGGGCCTGGCTGTGTCCATTCTGAGATCTGCAGAACAAACTGAGCTTGATGACTTCTCAGTTCTTGGGGATGTGGGGCTGTCTCACAGGTTGAATGCAGTGTTCGCTAGGGGGTGAGAGTGGGTATCAACACTGAACTACGTCAGTACGGTGAGTGCTCCCAGAGCACCAGAATGGGATAAAGTCACCTACCTTGTTTTGAAGAGGCTGATTCATCTGGGATCATCTGTGCTAGCTAAGTCTCAATTCCAATTGGATTATCCTTGTGTTGCACTCCTTCATGCTCCTATGGCAGGGAAGTTGTCATCCTAGAAAGCCACCTCACATTTAATGGGACCTCAGATACAAAAATCAGCTGTATGTTTGCGCTCTAGAAATTAGTATGAGCTAACCTTTTGATATGGGTAGTTGCTCATATATAGTGCTATTATTCAGCTGATGAGTCTGTAGGCACTCAGCTTTGGAGAGCACCAGCAGCTTACAGAGCGTTGACAGGAAATGTCTGGTCCGGTCTTTGAACTTCTCTATTTCCATGGTCTTCCCTCAGGAGATAGTTGATGATCGGCTAACTTATGGTTTCTAATTTTTTTAGTACTTAAATCATGCAGCTAGAGAATGCTGTTGCTTCTTTTAGTCTCATGATTGCTAATGAAATTTTAAGTGATGTAGGTGCCACACCATATAGTACTGCTTTGATACATCTTAATTTTAATTTAGCTTGAGGGTGCAAAAAGCTTTGAAAGTGTAATGCTAGTCATCACAGTTGTTGAAAGACTCCCTGCTGGATGCAGTAGAATAGTAAAACAAAAAAAAAGCCAAAAGCACAAATTCCATTGTTGTTCAAAAGACTGGAAATTTTCTGCTGTGATTGTACAACATGCACAAAATGTACAGCTCAGTGTAATGATTTTCTTAAAACCTGTTGATAGCTAGATTTGATCAACAAAGAATGGAGTCAATGCTCAGTCATGAGAAACTGAAAGGCCCCACTGTATCTGGTTTGAGATTGTAAGTGCTTCTTCTTATGTCAGGTATGAAGACAAACCATCTCTGCAGAATGCAGACACTAAGTATTTACTTAACTGGCCACTGGGTGCCAGTATTGCTCTGCAGAAGCTGGTAATGGAGAGCTTATTTTTGTGACTAATATCGCAATGGCGGCTCCAGTGTCAGAAGCATTTTATCACTGGTTTTCTAAAGAGGGAGAAAGGGTGCATAAAGGGCTGAAACATTACACTTCATTTTACTTTCTTGAGAGTCTGAATACAGAGGGTTTGTTGATTTATATTTGACCTGTATTAAAGTATGTTAGATTTTGGAATCATCCATAGCAGCATACTTTGCAATGAAAAGAACATAATCTTTGCAGTTGTCCCTTTTCAGACTGTCATAAATCTGTTCTGTTGATGGTCTTAGCTACTTTGAAATGGCTTTCAGAAGGAAGTTTTCTTTGCTAATCCAGGACTAAAAATTCTCATACTGCCCCAACAAATCTGCAACATCTGTGGCAACTTCAAAAATCCTGTACGTGTGGGCAGAATTCCAAGATGTTTAGGACTTCTGAATTTGAATACAATGGCTTCTGTTCTTGTGTCTAGGAATTTGTCCTTGAAGACACAGTTTATTGACTGTCCTAATAGTGATATTTGGCAATGAGGTTCTTCTAATCTTCTAGTGGCTATCAGAGGTTTAAATGAGGGTATGCTTTGTTTGCTGTTTTTTTTTTTTTTTTGGGGGGGGGCTTTTTATGGTTTAATTATTTTGAGAGTTGCTTTGTTCTAGGGAAGGTTCAGAAATGATGAAGTTGCCAGGTTGGTCACTGTTATCACAAAGATTAGTGTGCAGAATACTCAAAGGACCACACCGCTGTTCACCTCATGCTATATATTCATTCAACAAGGATAAAGCATTCACTAGATTTGGCAAATCTAACTGCTATATTGAAATATTTGAGTGAGAAAGTATGTTTTCTCAGTCTCATGTCAGTCCAGAATGCCACCTCATGTGCAGGAGCTAGCATGAAAACTCATTACAGTCCAGAAAAGCAGCCTCTGAGTAAGTAATCAATGGATGAAATGGAAACCACAGTGACCTTATTATTCAGCCTTTGCCTTGCCATGCTTTTGTTTTGTTCCTAGACAAAGTAACAGCTTTTCCTTTAAAGTTTGCCTTAGAGATAGCATTAACCTGGAAGTAGCTGGTTTTAGTACTGTGGGAGAAGAAAATCACTTCTTCAAGGTTTTATTAGCTGATACGGAGAAATGAACAAAAGTTTCTGTAAGATCCTTTGGTTGTAGGGGAAGTGAGAAACTGTTTAACAGCATGGTCCATTTGTTGTGTTTAAAGGAAGGGTTGTAAGAAGAAGCTTGTGAGGCCCTAGCCTAAATTTAATTAGGGTTACTGTGCTGTTTAGCTTTCAGTCTTTAGATCACAAAATACTGGCAGGGATTCAGAGGCTGAAGTAACTGGATGGCTCATTCTCAGAGACCAGAAAACATTGTTCTGCTCGTTAGCCAGATACTCTGACTTCTGTTCCTGGTAGTTTTAATGTGTAGTGCTTATTAGAACTCGCTCACTGTGAAGGGTTGTAAGGGCCATCCCCCCTCTGTGACATGTAGCTGACAGGATTCATGGCCAATTCAGAGATGGTACAGATGAAGGCAGCCTCTGCAGTGTGATGCCATTTGGCTTTTGACTGCAGCCCTGGCAGTAGGAGCCCCCAGTTCCCGCCAGCTAAGCTATGGTGACTGGCTGGCTTCCACTTGGGGCAAGAGATTGAGTAGAGTTTGAGGAACCAGGAGTGATGCAGGCAGATTCATACTTGGGCAATGCAGCAGGAGGGCCCTGGAGACAGGGTTTGATGAGCAGCATGTTTTCCATGTGTAGTACAAGGAGTCTGAGAAGCCTGTGGTGTGAACCAGGAGTGGGTTGTAACTGTGACATACTCTCACAAAAGCCTGCGATCCTTCATTTCTGGTTCAGAAATAGCCACTTGAGCGTTTTGTGAGACCTTCTGTTCTTCTGTTTCAAGGAAGATCAGAATAGCAAAGTAGGTAGATAAGGGTGTTTTATCATATTTTGCAAAAAAACTAAAAATCAGGGTAAGAAATAAAATGTACAGAAAAAAGGGAGAGGGGAAGATGTATCTCTGCATTCCAGGCAAAAGCTGGAACCCAATGCAGAATATGGGCTCTCTGGATTCAGCAATGCTCTGACCTCCTGGAACTTGTGTGAAAGAAGTCCTGAGAGGGGGAAGAGGCAAAATACTAGCCTGCTTTTTGTCAGCAATGTCCCTGATGTTCTGTAGCATAAGTTCTTTCGTAAAAGCAATATAATGATTTTCTGAAAGCAATCTTAGTTGGCTCTTAACCTGCATGAATTTGGGACAAGGAAAGTATTCTAACCAATGTGTATGTACAAAAACTTGTGGCATTTTTACGCATTTGCTTATAAAATAAATTTTATTTAAAAGTTTTAAGTATTCTTTACTGTGTGTGATTTATTGATTTATTTTTAGAAATACTTTAGGAAGCAGAGCAGTTAAAAGTCTATGAAGTACACAGAATGCCCTGGAGAATACAGATGTTCTTCTATTTTTTCTTGCTGTCAATTAAGATGTAGACAAAACTAAGGAAACGTGACTGACAGCACATAGTCCTTTAGTTCTTGGTGTATTGTTCCTTTTTCAACCTATTTCTGTTCAAATAATTCTGTTCTTGTCTGACAATAGAAAAAAAACAACTTTTCTGAAGGAGCAGTGAAGAGCTAATTCATCCATCTCTGCTAAAATGCCCAAAAAGCAACAACCCTTAAAATATGCCCCATGTCCCTACAACTACTTCATGGAAACTAAAGGCTGACTTTTAAATTTACCAGCATTTCCCCAGAGGCCAAAGGCTTAGAGCAGACATTGCTGTTTTGCCTCAGCATTCTTCTGCAGTGCTGAATACCACTTTGGCTAAAAACTTGTTCTGTTATCAATCAAAATTCAGACAGTAATAAATCAAACAATGAAATTTTTGCTTAGATAATAAAGGGTCATAGTTATTCTTTTGAAACTCAGAATGCAGATATTTCCATGTGTAACTCTCTAAGTATCAGAGGGGTTGAGAAATTCTGCCACACTTTGGAAGACTTGAAGACATTTTGTCCACCATCTCCAAGGACTGGAATTCATAGGTATCACTATTAGGTTTTGTGATACAAAGCTCATCTACACACACAGGGGAGCGCAGAGAGATAATGGAATGGGGAACCCCAAATAGCCAATCCTGACCCCCAGCTACTGCCAGGCTCATCCCAGGAGCCATCATCCCGTCAAAGGCCAATCCCTGTAAGTTTGGAAGAGCACAGGGGCCAAAGGCAGGCAGGAACTCATATTAAGAACGTGGAAGGTGCCCATCACAGGAAGATGATACCCTACCAAGGCCTTTCCTAGGGCTGTCCCAGGAGAATTTCAGCCCCAGTGTCATGGTGTGAAACTCATCAAGAAAAGTAGTTTTCTTTCTCTCCAGAGCACTGTTGCTATTGGTCATATACAAATTCCCAAAGGAAGCAACCGAGGAAAGGCTTTTGTCACATTCTGAAAAACAAATGAGATGATTCTGTTATGGGGAGTCTGAATGTGGTAGTTTGATAGAGGGGAGGCTGCTGCGGCTCCAAGCCTCAGTAGTAAGACTGAGCCTGTATTCCCAGCAGGTACATACATACAGACAAGCACCCATATACCACACATACTTACATGTACACATGGGCTGGCTGTACAGATCAGCATGGAGAGTCAGACATAGCACACACAAAAGCACCAACAGCACCAATGTCCTCATTCTGCTCCCTTCTTTGACAGAGGAGGATAAAGATCTGTTAGTGGGAAATATATGCATATGTGTGGCACAGCTGAGAACCACATTTGCGAAACTCAGTCACCTGGTGTGGTGGACCACATGAAAAGGAGGGATAAGGAAACACTTGGCATGGGGCAGGGCTCCTAGTGGTGTAGCTGAGAGCAAAGGGTGAAAGTTGGAGATACTCTGCAGAGGAAAGGGAGCTCCATGCAGGAATGTATGAATGTATGCCTTTTGACCCTTCTGATCTTATGGATGGGGATTTTTCTAAATCTTAGAGAGATGTGAGAGGAAAAGGTGGTGTGTTTTGTTGGGGTTACTCTCATGGTGACTCTCTCTACTCTGCATGTGATGGATGTCCCAGCAGTGGACCAACACTGATAGCCAGCAAGGCTACTATAGGAGTGATAGTCAATTGTCACATCCACTGTGCAATCACCAGTAAAGTCTTCAGCAGTGGCCAATAGTGAGAAATGGAAACAACTGTGACTGACGCCTGATATCTGGCGATCTGCTCATGGTGTTTGGCCTAAAGAAATATATGAACATGGTACTAGCTTTGTCTGTAGTGGGAAAGAACAAGGAGATTTGGGCCAGGGGCAGAATACTGCTCTTTCTTTTCAGCTCCTGTGGGGAATCTACAGTACCTGTTGGTGGGTTGGTACCTCTTTCTCATGGGTACAGGGTCCTGAACTTGCAGAAAATATGTGGCAAAAGCTGCAGTGAGCAGGTGAAACAGCAATGAAGGGCACACAGAAAAGCAGGGGAGGGGGAGGAAAATTTCTGCATAGGAAAACACCCCAGTATATCTTGGATGCTGACTGACAATGTGAAAATGACACCAGTTCTGGCTTTGAAATTGCTAGAAATACACATCTCATGATGCTCAGAGGACATTCAGTGACCTCCATTGAAGCAAAGAAAGTCTGAAGAAAGGAAACTGTTTTTTTCATTAAATTTTCCTTTTCCATGATTCTATAGACTACAGTATGTAACTATTGTTTATTGGCCATCTGTAGTAGTTAAAAGCTCAACCAGCACAGCTTTCAATACTGTTGTTCATCCTTTCCTAGCACAGATGGTCAAGGGTTTGTTTCACCTGCACTGCAAAATAAAGCAGGCTTTTTGTGGAGTTAGTTTAAATTTTCACTGCAGTCAGATGGTTTTCCTTTAGAGCTTTGAGTAATTCTTCCTTCATTTAGTTTAAAGCACTGTCCTTTTCAGAAATTACAGCTAACTTGTACTGCATTTCAGTAGGAACTTAACTGCTTAAATGCTAAGTATTTTGTTCTTTTAAGATTAAGCAAATTAAGTGCAATGCATATTTGAGAGAAAACAGTTTTAAACAAAGCAGGTTTGTTGAAGAAATCCCTTTATGATTAATTCACTGATAACATGAACCTATTAAACATATATACTAGAGAACTTTGGTATGTTTATACAATGGGCTGCACTCATCTTTCTCAGAAGTACGGTTTTAGCCCCTCTGTTGGTCACTTCAGAGTATCAAGTGGCAAGAGGTACACCATGATAACAATCCTACTGAGATGGAGTTTAAAACCTCATCAAAAGTTAAATAAAACTATCCAGTGCATTTACATACTGCTTTAAAGTGATGGTTGACCTTACAAGAGAAAGAATTATAACATTCGAAGCCTTTACAACCCCTCAGCGTTTCTTCTTTGAAAAGGCAGAAAGTTCAGTGTGAACCTATGGTTGTCTTTACTTTTTCTGTTTTCTGCATCCTTTGACTCCTATTTCTCAGATACATGAGTTGTTTTTTTAGGAACAATAGACAATGGACTGCCTTTTTTCTTTCCTTACATCAATTTAATTGCATATGTTTTCCAGGCAGGACCACTGCTAATTCAGCAAGGCACATGTGCATGTTGCAAAAGCTCTTGTAAAAGAATGATTGAGATTTCACATTTCTGCAGAAGGCAAACACAATAAAATCCCAGCAACTGGCCCATGTTTGCTTTGCTATTCTGCAACTATAAATGTTTTATGGAAACACTGGGATTTATATGTACATTCATACTTTAAAGAGAAGAATAGGTCTTAATCCACTGGGGACTTGGCGTACTAGAGATGTGAATCCTCTGGCCTTTCCGCTCCTGCTGTGTACAGCTTTCTGCAATATGGGATGACATTCACAGCAGAGCTCCATTTTGCTCCAAGGCAGATGGGCAACTGATGGGTGATTGCTCTGTCACTAAGTAGGCTGCTTAAAAATACCAAATAGTAATGTAGTTACTGCAGTATGTTTCTGATTAAAAAATGTCCATTTTGCATTCTTCATCCCAAAACCACATTTAGTAATGTCAAAAGAAGCATTGAAGTAATCTTCCTTAAATAGAAAAACCTAAGAAAATGTACTAGTTTTGAGAGGTTAGCATCCAAACTTTGATACATAAACACTATTACCAGTCACCTCATTGCTGAAAGATTGACCTAGCTTTATATGGCAGAGGATCTACTGGTGTAAGACTGAAATCCATGCCATCATTTAAGTGGCCTAATCAGACTGTGCCTTCTGGCTTGGAAATACTGCAGTGGTTTGGTTTTGGAGGAGATTATTTTTCCTCTTCATTTTTTTCCTTCTCTTTGCTGAAGAGCTCGTGAAACAACTATCAAATAAAGACAAACAGCTGATGGTCCTATTCTTCCATTAAAGCATGGAAAAATGTAGCCATCTGCCTTTCTGCAAAGTGTAAGAGAAGAAGGGGAAAGCTATGCTAAATATCTGAGGAATGATGAAGTAAGGCAAGCTGTGCACTCTGATTTTCTGTGTCAGCTACATAAGTCATCCATCACTATTACAGTTTGCAGCTGGGGATATTGCTGGGTTCTGACATGAATTGTAGTGGGACATGGAAACATCCTGGTGAACTGTCTGGATTGTATAGTAATGAGGCCTCTGCTGTTACTTTATGTTGCAAATGCTTCTCTGTTGCTGTTAAGGAAACTAATATAGTTTTAAACAAAAGCTTGAGTGACTTCTGACTCTTGGAATGATCTAGACTGGCAGTGCTGGGGAACAGTTGGTTAAAAGTCTTTTCCAACCTGGTTGATTCCATAACTCCACTATGACCAGCAGTTCCAATTTTAATTCGGTTTAGGTTTGGTTTTTGAAAGTTCTTAGGAGTGGAATGTATCTTTGTGTTTTCCTGTGCATTTTCTTCACCCCACACAGGGAGGAGAGCCTGTAAGCAGAACCTGAATTTGAGAAGAAAGGGATGATGCGTTGTTGCCCTTCTCCACTAAAATAGTCACCAGTAGTTCAAATATTCCAGCATTTCCATTTCTTCCTTGCTCTTCCCTTCTCTTTTACCTGTACCCACTACCTGTTAGTTTTTTTTTTGATGTTTTTTTTTTCCTGCCTCCTTTTCTTCCCCAAATCCTTCCTCTTTTCTTAGTCCCCTGCCCTCCCTGGACATTTAACTTTCAGCTTTGAATTCCAGTCTCTCCTGTTTTTAACAGTCCTTATGTCCCAGCAGTTCTCCCAACCATCAGCTTTCCAGACACTGTCAGAAGGTGTTGTTAGCTCTGGGGTCTAGGAAGAGGTGTTGGTGTCAGGGAAGTAAGCCCCATCTCTCCTGGGAAAAGTAGGATGACTGACATGTGGTATTGTCTTTCGAAGCCACTAGCATGCAGCAGCTTCACTGCAATGCAATAGCAGTGGTTAGAATATATGATGTATGGTTTAGTAAAGAGAGATAGCCTAAACAGAAAAAGTAGTTGGAAATCTTCCAAACAAAGTTTTGAATTTCAGGGTTTCCAAAAAGTTCCTAAATTCCTTCCCTAAAATTCAGAGATTTAACTTTTTAGTTACAGTTTGCATAGTACGTATTTAGTTTTGGTAGCTGCATTTTACTGACAAGTCTGCTGTGCTGCTTTTTTTTAGGAAAACTTTTGATCCCTATACTCCTATAAGTACTTGCTGTCTATATCATATATCTCTGCTGGGTTTTCTCATGACTTTCAAAGTATTCTGAGTAGACATCAGTGCAGTTACTTTATGATCTATAGGAGAAGTTATTAATGCTGTTTCCAGCATAACAGGATCCTACTTTAACTGTAGGAGTAACATAACTTTAACAATCCTGGGGTTTTTCTTAACCTTTTGAATGCTAGATAGTTGATGTAGCTTTTTTCAGTTTTAATATAGGAAGTATTTCTTGGGAAAACCTCGCTGTATTAACTAACAGAAAGAGAATTTTCTTTCTGTCTTGAACATGAAGTATGTGCTGTACTAAATAACCTGTATGTATACTGAGTGGCTTTTTATCTTTCAACCAAGCCTCCTGTTCAGTCTAGCACTTGCAGGAGTATCCACTTTCCCTTTTCCCAAGCCTGGCAGCTTAACCACAGAGCAGACTGTTTTCCAAGAGTGTGTGAGTTGTAGCTACTAGTGATAAATTATCCTTCCCATAAAGACATAGAGGGAAGGAGGTAAGTATAATTACATGTGTCCCATGGTTAGTGTCCTCAGAGTGGGCTAAGCTAAAGGAAGGTCATGAGGACTTAGAAGCCTCACAGAAGGTCAGGTGGTAAACTTGACTATGATCCATTCTCTTTGCACGACACCACTTTCCCTTGATCAGGAAGGCCAAGTTCATTATAGACATTTGATTCTTCTATCTGTTCTGTCAGTGTAAGAACAATGTTTCTTTTTTAGAAAGCTTTAAGTTTTATTTTTCTTGGCTTAGATTTGAGGTTCAGTTTACAAAAACAATAAGCTGCTTGGTTTTTATGGTAGTTATAAATATAGAATTGACTATTCATAAATCTAAACAAGGCTGTAAAATACAACCTGATTGTAAAATAAAGAATGGAAGGGATTTTTTTTTAGTTTAAGCATATGGTCTTCATTTCATGTGTGCTTACATCCCCTACTCCACACAAAAAAAAGCTCAGCTGACCCATTGTAAATGATTCAGGTAAATGCCACCCTTTTGCATTAAATACCCTCAGTGTGACACACTGTAAAAATCTACCTACATAGCAGTTACTGGGAAGAAGTATGCTTATGAGAAAGGCCCCAGTTTTGATTTAATCACTGTTGACAGAAGTCATTATCAGTATTTTTTAAAGTTTGCTGAGAGTTAATGCAAGCCAGCAGGTTAAGATGCCTACATCCTGATGCCGCTGCAATATGGGAGCTTAGAGGACTCCTCACTGCTCTGGGGTGGGACCTCATTGTGTGACTGAGGGTAGGGGCTATGTCACCAATACCCAACATTCTCGTGTTCACTTTTAAGGTTTTGAATATTAAGGCTGGTACTGGTGACAGATCTATATCCCCCTTAACTGTACAGTAGATTACTGGACGTATAATTCATTGATAAAGAAGTCTAAAGTTAGGGTTTCATACTTCTCTCATGATCCTGAAACAGGGCTTTCTTTGCCTTCTAATACACTCAGTACACAGTTTTTTTCTAGCAAAAATGTGGAATAATGGTCTTTATTTCCTTCAATAGAATTTGGCATGTGACATCATATGTGTACTGACTTGTAAGCTCTCAAATGCAAGATTTAATGCATTGCAATGTGTTTTAATGATTTTAGAGTACATCGTGTTATGGAGGTTGGTAGCCAGTCTGGATGTAAAGTTGCAAATTGCTTTTGTTAATTGTAAAGTTTTATTTCATTGTTCTATGTTTCTGCCCTGAAATACTAGTATGCTTTTAAAAATAGTCTAAATTTGCTTGATGAACTGCACCCTAATTATAACAGTAGCTGCACAAAGCAGCTTCACAACCAGGGAAGCCTTTCAAGCCTGCAGCAGGTCTTAGTAAATCTAGCTACTACAACAAAAGAAATATGAGATTGTGAGCTGCATACTTAGTTGTTTCTATGTTTTGAGAAGATACTGCATCAACAGTGTAAAGATCAGATCAATCAAGTTCCCCTCTGTCTTCTTTTTACTGTTTATTGTTTCATTCCTGTTAAAGGTCTGTAATTCTGTGACAACCCATCCCTGGTAGAAGGCCACTGTAGTCAGCTTGCACTTCTTGGCAGATTCACTGTGTGGAATCCCAGCTTAACATGGAGGGATGTACGCGACAAAAGTCTTATTCAAGAGCAGAGACGGCTTTTGTCACAACCCTTAAAAAGCTTCCTTCTGGCTACATTCTCAACCTATACCCAATACTGAACTTTCAGGTTCAGGTACCCTTTCACTTGCAGTCACCCTGATTCTGAGTTTCTTGGGTTTTCTGATGTGTGATGGTACAGTCACAAGAAGATATAAGAAGTTTGATCTGTGACCCAGTGTTCTGAGCCTTCTTTTTTGCAAACATGGGTGTGTTGTCTATTATACATTCCCTATTTTGTGGGAAATGAGCTCAAGTCCTCTATCTGCTGGTGTGTGCCATATGCCCCATATCCTTTTTGTAAGAGATGTCTGTCTCTGGGACCACATGGCAAGGAAAGGGAGTTAACCTGTTGCTTCACTTGGCATGTGCTTTTTGCTGTGAATTTCTTTCCAAGGCATGTGAGGCATGACTGTTTTTCTGCTCTGGGATTCAGTTGCTTCAAAGGCATGATGATACTCGCTATAGCTAATGCTGAGTCCCTCATCTTTCTCTATTTTATATCTTAGAACCAACAGTACTGGTTGGTTCTGCATACTTTCCTCACATCCATAAAGCCTGTTTTTCTCTTTCACAGAAATATGTATTCTTCCAGGAGACATTCTGCTGGAATATTCCCAGTCGTGCCATGACAGACTAAAGCAAACACCACTCAGCTGGAAACTCACTATACTTGGGCAGTTTGGTTTTTGTCTGGAAAGCACCTGTTACTTTATGCACATCTCACATAAAAGTAATTTTACTAACCATTAATTTACTGCTGCTGTAAAACTTTTAAACTTACTCCCTTTTACATAGATGTGTAGCACCAGCCTTTGGTTACATGTTGACCCCTAATAATACCTACAGTAGTTATAAATTGTCTCTAGGCCCTGGAACTGATTATTTTACCTTTCCCTGCAAAGTTTCCTCCTGCTCTGCAATGACCATCCATACATTCATACACGCATTTGAGGAGCTCAGCTGCAGGATCTGGCCTAAGTTCTGTTTTATATGCATATACATACACACATATAGAATAATGAATATTTTAGTGAAGAAATGCTTAATAGTTAAAAATGTTTGTTACGTAGCTTTCTGTTTCATACAGGTGTGTATCTTCCTCTCCAGAATGGACAAAATATTAAGGTTCTTCTATAGACAAGTAAATCTGGAGTTTGTAAGTACTGAAATAACTTAAACAGAAATACTGATGTGTAGTAGAGAAAAAGGATGCCACAAATTTGCAATGATCTAAAAAGGTTGTGGTGTTGGACTCAAATGTCCTAAGATGAAGATGGTGAGAATCCCCGACTCATCCCCAAAACTGAATCTATATCTGTACTGCTAAAGCAATTTGGCAGTCAACTCCTGCTTTCAGGTTACTTTCCGGCCTTCTGGCAGCTGTGTCTTCTCTTCATCCAAACCCATGAAAAAGACCTGTAATTCATTGGCAAGCTTGTTAAATTATTTACACGTGTAACTTGGGGTACTTGGAAGGTAATGTTATAGACATGCTATTAGCCTAGGTGATAACATCATGCTCAGTGTTTCCCACAGTAAAATTTTTCTCTCAGTTTTCTATAGTTTTTTTGTAGTTCTGTAGTTTTGTGCTAAGATTTAACAGTTTGCAATTTTCCATTTTGGAAATCTGTTTCAAGTGGACCTGGGAGTGGGGAAATGAGCTGAAACTCATTTGCTGAAGACTAAACAATGTCAAACGACAAAGGAGGTGATATCTTCCCCTTTCTTATAGTTTAGCAGCTTTGTACTTTGAAGAAATGATACTTAATAGGAGGCTATCTTTGAATTAAGTATACTTCTGCTCATCTAGGGAGGATAAAAAAATCCCAACTTGTTTAAGGTCTAAGACCTTTAGATATACTACGAAAATTGTAACTGAATCAAGAGCAGAAAATTGCAAAAGTTAAGTGATCATATTTCATATGTCTACAGCATAGTTTACTAGACTTGGAATTACTATACTATATGAAATACAATGAGAGTATGAACACTGATTGTTAACTGGTGATTATAGTGTTGATATGGTTGTAACTTTTCTTTTCCTTTGGAAGGTGGGGATAATTCCACTGCAGGCTATGGATACAAAATAGTTTTCATGAGCCACTTGTATTCTAATTATAGTATTCTATCCTGTATGAAGAATAAACAAATAATCATATCCTTCAGTAAATACAGGCCAAGGCACTGCATTGAACAGCATGAAAAAACCAGTATTTCGAGTAACTACTCTGTAAAAGAAGTACTGGTCACCCATGGCTGTCCTAGTGAGTATCCTATGGAAAGCAGTCAGTGGATGTAATGCATTACAGTACCATATATACATATTTGTGTGTGTATATATATATAAATATGTAGGAAAACATAGGCAAACGTAAATTAAGATAAATTTTGCAATCACATTGCAAAATTTTAAAATGTTGCCTGCAGATGCTCATAGATATACATACTGCAGAAACGTGGGCTCATACCTTTTCAAAGAGAAAAATTTCAAAGATAAAATAGATTTTTTTTTTTTTATATATAGCCATTTAAATGTTCTTTAAATTTGTCTCTAAAATTACTAACTGGGTTAAACTTGGAACAAAATTCAACTGCAGGTTTATTTTCTTCTGGGAATAAAACACGAACAAACTGTATAGCTACTCATAGAGTCTGAATTTCAATCACCAAATGTTCCTAGGGCAGATGCTTCTAATAATGATGAAGTGAGTGCTCTGTTAATTAAAACACAATTGTGGCCTCACTAGACAAGCAGTGTTTAAAATATTCCCACTGCTTGACATTGTCATGCATGCATGCTGACCATTAACTTGTTCATTAACAATCTGTATTATAGGCAGGCTTCTGCTTTGGCTTTAAGAGATCTGAGTTGCTATTCCTGGAATTTCTCTGCTGTTCAAGGTTTATTCTAAGCCTAAATTTAACATTTCTTTTTTGTGAAAATTCACGTTAGTGCAACATCCAAACTGATAACAAGAACCAAGAATGTGTCGGATTTTAGAGCTGGAGTTTTGACAATATTTGTGCTGGAAGCAAGCTTCTGTTACTCTGGCTTAAGCATGCATTACTGAATTTTGTTTTTCTTTTGTGGCTGGAACATAAAGTTCATGAATCGGTAAGGTTTGGGAACACCTGAGTCTTTTCAGCTTTTGAGAGAGAAACATTTTTAGATCAAAAAGGTTCCTTTATTTCCACTGCTAATAACTCATCTAGAAATTTTAGTTTTATCTTGTAGTTTCAGGTTAAATTAATAAACATTTATTGATATTACTTTGATCTTTTGGGGGAGTTATTTTTAGCAAGTAAAACCAATTGTTGTTATAATCTTAAATGCAAGAATGCTCATTCTTTTAATGAAAATGTATTTTCTTTAGTGTTTTGAGTGTCTTGTAAAAATTGCTCAACATTAATGTTTCAGTAATACAGTGCTTAACATTCGCTTTATAGTCCCAGCATTTGCACTAAGCTGATAGACCATGGCAGTCATTTTTGGCTAACAAACTCAATTAAAATAATGTAATAAAAAAAAAATTAACTTAATGAATCATAAATATTCATAGCAATATTTGGAAAAGTGAAAATTTTGGAAGATGAGACAGATCTAAATGAATTTTTAAACTAATACTATTAAACATTTGATTTCCTGGAAGTTCTCAAATGATCTTTCAGTTTTCCCACAGTAATAACATGGTTTTATACAAGGAAAGAAACTGCTGGGTTTGGGGTCAGAGGGATGGTACCTTGGTGAAAGCATACAGAAAATTCAGTTTCTGTTTGGAGTGAGTGAATCAGTAAAATATCTTGGTGTATACTATGCGATTTTGTATCACATGATGGCTGCACTTTCATGTTTAAAAAGTAATAGGAATGTTTTCCAGTATTCTAGTCTGAGAAGTGGTAAAACTGGTGGCTGGATTTTCAGATTTCAGGTTTGTCAGATTGATTGAAGCCAAGAGAAAGTTGAAGGTCACTTCTGGTGGGTCTCTACAGGGTGCAGTTGGAGGGATTAGCAGCATGCAACAGTAACTGCTGAGGGAAGAAACATATCCGAGATGGGAATTTATTGTATTTCCACAGTAGTTAATGGCAATTTACATTTCATGGCATAGCTGTAAAAAGTACAGCATGCTCTCAATACTGAAAGGACAGCTACTGGCTTCTGGCAGGGCTTACTCACTTCAGTTGTGCTCCACACAGCCCCTCATCCACATGGATTGCCCGCTCATAGAAGAGGATTTAAAGTACATCTTTCTCACTTGTTTGTCTTCTAAAAACCCATAAAAAGGAGAAAGTTATTCAGAGGTACTCGAATACTGGCAAGGTCACAATTTTCTTTATTGTGAGTTCTGTAGTTCCCCATGCATGTCAAAGATGGGCACAAGAATCAGAGCAATGGTTCAGCGGGTTGTCAATAAATGGCTTTTGGTGCTTGTCTTAAATGATGCTGATCTCACTATATTAAAAAAGAAATCAGCCCTGCTGCTTCCTTCCAATAAAAGGAAGAACACAGGGGGCATGCATATTCTGTGCAGTTCTTCTGCTAATTAGAGGTTTGAAGGAGCTGCACATGAAAAGCTCCCGACTGAGCTGACTGAATTCTATGTAGCAGCCTTATTATCTAGTATTAGTGTTAAATGTCCATTTTCTCTCATGCCCCCATGCTGGTAGATGAAAACTTACTTTTTGGGCTTCTTATGTTGGCATGATTGCACAGAGTGCTAAGGGAAGACAAAAATCCCTTTTAAATGAGTTCAGAGCAAGAAAAACCTATTCCAGTTCCCAAGTGCTTGGGACTATTTTAGAATGTGTTTTTCTGGCTTCAGCAATAGTTAAATAAAACTACCATGTAAAATTTTAGCTGCCTATGGGACTCTTGACCAAGGAAAACCTATGATATGTTTTCTCCCATCTTCCCTGCTGTTTTGGGGAAAGGAAGAAGGAGGTATGGGGTGCAATTAAGAGAACAGTCTCCAAGATACACTACTGATAGGGTTACAGCTGAAGGATACTTGAGAATTTCTTTGCTTTGATAAATAAGCCTATTGCTTTGTCTGCAAGTTTTCACATGCTTTACTTTCCCCATATATTTACATAGATTTTGATGTTTATATATATAGGGCCTGGTTGCTTGAAATATTTGTTATGAAGCAGATAGCCTTCTTAAATTGTAATTTACTAAGTCAATTGTATGACCAGAATATTCAGTGTGAGATAGCGTAAATAGTGCAAGACATGTATAGCAATACAGTAGAAAGCCTGAAAAAACTGATACATGCTTTTGTTTACTTCCTCTGGATCGTTGTGGAATTTTTGGCCTAAGCGTTTTGGTGTACCAGAAGCTACAAACTAGATTTGATAAATATGCTGCAGAAAGTGACACTGTTGTGTTACTGCGTTGTTAGTATATTTGTTATATAAAAGGTGAATATTTAGACACTGCCTTTAAAGGAGAACCTGAGGAAAAGACAACTCAGAACAGTCCTTGTTCTGAGTCATTGTTTTTGTTTCGGTAGTACTTGCAGTAGAGATGATGGGTTAATTACTACAGGAAATTCAAGAGTATTTTGCTCTGTTGAGCACCTACTACTTCTATCTTGAAGGTGATCACAGATTTTTGATTTATACCTAGGAGCTGCCAAGCTGGTTTGCTTGGGTACCACTGGCCATGAAAGCCTATGAATAAGAACATAGGTTTTCATCCTGGCCTCATTTATTCTCTTAGCAGACCCTATGATGTATCCTGGCATTTTAATTGATTTAGGGTGTGAGTATGAGGCTGCTCTTCCTCAAGCCTTGAGTCAATTCAAATCTGTTTAGTTGCTCACTTCCTGACAACCTGCATCAGGCAGGTCATTGTCAAGCCTCATCATCAGGTGGGTTATGATTGCCTATGTTGCCCATAAAGCCAGTGCTTCACACAGGTAATTCAGAGCCATCTCCTACCTGTGTTTCACAAGCCTTTTCAGTTACCTCTGCTGCTGAGTGCATTTTGATGGGAATTTTTCAAGCCTATTTGGCTTGAAAAAAATTTAGTTTCACTTCTAATCACAAGGAAGATTTCAATCCATTTTGAGAAGGGTCATCCACTTCTGAAGTATTTTTTCCTATGTCCCACGCAATACCTATATTGCCATAAATTGGTAGAGTGTGCCCTTTGTGTCTGTTACTGCACTTAGCCTCTAGATAAAGCAATTGAGGCTGTTCATGACAATTTTTACTATCTCCATCTTTCTTTATAGGCATTTAATCTTTCCACTTGTGATTATTTTAGCCTCTTCACCTTTTCTTTTCCTCTCTGATGCTAGTTCTTTCAGCTAGACCTGGGGCTGAATGGGCTCCAATTTTACCCATTCAGCCCAGGAAATTTCTAGTTCAGATGACAATATGTCTCTTGAGATTGTTTTGGAGTGGAATTTCTTCTCAGAAGATGCTCAGTGTTACCACAGGATAAATGTACCTATGTTAAGAATTAAAACAAGAAGATTTCTTTGTGAATAATCATATAATTGGGAAATGCTTTGTTTCTGTATGTTTTCAATATGCCCTTTTAATTCTTTTCAATCTCTGAAACCTCTGAGAGCTGAGTACTGAGCAAAATGATGGGGTATATGCACTACCCTAAAAGGTACCTCTACATTTAAAAGTTTCATTATAAGCTTTTGGAGCATATGTAATCTCATGCAATGAATTAAAGCACATGCTATTTTATGACATAGTCCAGAGTTTGGGAAATAAATTTGGTTTTGATGATGCAGTTATGAGGCCTGAAAGGAATCAAATATGGTCCTCTGGTCCTGAGAGAAGTTTGCACTGCTGATGTTGCTCAGGGAAGTTGTGTATGCTCCATCGCTGATGGTGTTCAAGGCCGGGTTGGACATAGCCTTGGATGACATGGTTTAGCGGGAGGTGTCCCTGTTCCTGGCAAGGGGGTTGAAACTAGATGATCTAAAGGTCCTTTCCAACCCTAACTATTCTATGATTCTATGTTTGAGAAAACACATTCCCTAGCTAACTCTATTGTTAAGATTCATGTTAAACCCTTAACTCCATCAATTACCTCTCAAAGCTAAAACAGAGTTATATCATCAAAGTATCATTTATTTTTCTTTATAAAGTGTTTTCCATCATCTATAAAAGCCAACTGGCATCTTACAACTAAGGTACTGAAATGACCTGCCTTTTGAATTTTATTTCAAACGAAATTTCTGTCCAATATGAACTTGCAGTTTCCTTTTAACAGTGGAAACATCAGCACCTCATAAAGGTTAACACTTGTTGGTCTGTAAATGAAATCAAGCTCCGTTATTATATTATCTATGCCTGTGAAAGAGGAAATGATTCATTGTGATTTTTTTCTCCTGTGTTTTACCATTACAGTGAATATAGTCCATAAATAGTCTCCATATGGCATCAGGTATTTTCACCAATGTCCTGCAAACTGCAAGTAATTTTTCCAGGTGATGTCTGTTTTAAAATTACATGTAATTTTCAGTATTACACCCATGGTGTAGGAACTTCTTTAAATTAACAGTGTAAAAGTAAATGGACCATAACCACTTTTACAGATCCTTTTTCTAGGGGTATGTGCATTCCCAGTTGGACACTAAATAATAGTTTCACAGGCTGACAAAGGCTTTGACATTGTAATATATATAAAGTTACAGAGTTACAATATGAAATTTTGGGATACTAACCCAAAACAGTAGCCTGAAAGTTAAGAAAGAAATGAGCCATGTAGATGCAGTGAGGTTTTTCCTCAGCTGTGACTATTATGAGTTCCTTAAGGCAGAGGTCTCTTAGGTTTGAAATGAACACAGTGCTCCTAATCTCCTTCACTATTGTATTTTGGACTCAAAGAAAGGGAACTTTCATATTTCCCTTTTTTTTTCTTGTTGAAGCTTTTAAAAAACTGCTATTTTCTGATGTTTGCCTGAAGTAAAGTGATTTTTTACCACATTTGAAAGTCATACAATACTGTTCAATGTGAAAAGCTTGGTCCCTTAGCTTGAAGCTTTCAAAACTTGCCCCTAGTCTGCTGTAATTTAAGACCTTCATAATGGTAATTTTAAGAGGCTGTTTATCTTTCAAAATATTTAACTATTCTGTTCATCCTGCTTGAATTTGAAATCACTTAAGATAATATCCTGAGAGTGTTTTCAGAAAGTTTCATGTCTTAAGATGAAGGCTAATCTGTATATAAAAGCTGATGCATGCTGCCGTTTGCTCCCTTATCTTCCTTCTGCCTTCTCCCCCTCACAGTGGCCTCCCTGGAGCTCCTGGCAAACTGGAGACAAGTAACATAAGATGCTAGGTTTCTAAATCATGCTTAATTTTTCTTTCTTCTCAGGTGAATTGTTTCACATACAGGATATTTGCTTGTGCAAATAATTCTGCAAGAACATTTAGAGAAAGGAAAAAAAATCAGTTAAACTAAAGAGGTAAGCTTGGCCAGAGCAATGGCTCTAAAGGCAAATGGTAGAAAAGGATTGTCTTTTCCAGGTTATCCTAAGTGCTGAATGAGGGCTGTACTGTTGTTTCCAGGCTTCTGACATCTTTCAAATTGTAGTCATAAGTTCAAACCCCTACTGGTATCCTTTTGGGAAAAAGCTGTCAATGAAAAGTGAGCTACCAATCCAAAATAGTATATTTTGAACCTGGGAGCCGAGTTAAATTAACTTCATGGCTAAAAGACAAATACAATAATCTTTTCTGTTGTCCATTTTTTTCTCAGCTGAGGCATTTACTGCTTAATTACATTTGACTTGTATGCATAAATAACTCTGCAAGGTTAATACGTTCTTTTCTAGTGAGTATCTGGACACTTTCCCACTCAAAACTACTTGGTGTTCTCATAAAGCCCCTTTCCTCTCCCTTCTCCCTCCCTTCTGCCATCCAAAATGCCCTAGGATATTGTTCAGAGAGCAAAGGCATCTGTGTATCCACAGGCATTGAGATTAGGCAATAGCTTCCAGATTTAAAGCCCTGCAATGCTGGCTTTCAGTTGATAAATCTAAAACTTCCAGTTTGGTATTTCAGTCCAGATTCAGAAGACATGCCTTTGCCTTGCTGCAGTTTTATTGCAAATTTTAACAGTAGTGATGGAGGAGCACTAATTCTAAAGAAAACCAACATTTGCCGTACAATCATAAGAATTGTTCGGAGGGACCAACAAAATCAACTAGACCACTCTTCCTGCTCAGAACAGCACCAACAAGGCCAATCAGGGTCATGCCAGGTCGGGATTTAAGTATCTCCAAGGGCAGAGACTTCTGCAGCACCATGACCTCCTATGAGCAAGTGCATCACGCTTATAGGGAGGTTTCGGGGTGTGTGTGGTGGGCAGAAGGGGCAGCCCTTGTGGTCCCAGCCGGCTCCAGCAGCCCCACTGCAGGGCACCCCTGTGCCCTTCAGCCATGGGCAGGCACCTTGGGGAAAGTCTGGGTAAGGAAGGGCAAATGGTGCCTGGTGCCAGTGCTGAGGGGAACCGGGTGAGAAACAGCCCTGCGAGCCCTGAGGGCCGAGGGGGAGAAGGGCAGGAGGAGCTCAATGCACACCACAGAGATGCTCCTGCAGCACTTGGAAGTATTTCCACTCCCCACCACATGTGGCTATCTGTATTTGGTAGAATACAACAAAGTGGGTTAACTTTTTATTCCTGTCTGTATAAGGCCTAGGTTCTCCTTAGACAAACTCCACAGATCCTTATTTTCTCTCTTTGGTGGGTATCTTGTCTAGAAAAATATCTGACCTAAATGTAACAGCTGAGGGGTAATCTATGCCACTTAAATATGTATGTCAGTAATTCCCAATCTTACTTTGTAACATGCATTCCCATGCAGAAATGCAGAGGTACCAACTTCAGTGATATTTGTGCTATGTGATTATTAATGAGGGAAATCACACCTTTTTTTTACTGTCTTTTTAAATGATGACTGTTTACAATTACATCATGCTGTCTTAATTTTTTTGCTTTTTCTGAGAAATTAGTTGAAAGCTGAAAACAATGGTAACAGGTAACCTATGGAGGAGAAAGGGTTTCCTGTTTAAAAACAGACAACACAAATGCTAGTTTTGACCCTAAAATAAGTTTCTGGCAAAGCAGATTAGCTCAAATGCTGTTTTGTTTTTCTTTAGTACAAGTACTTAGACATCTTAATCCCATTCTTCACGCTGTCAAACAATATCTGGAAGGAGCCTAATAAACATGGAAATACTTCAAACATTTTATTTTTTTGAGTAACAGGGTTAATTTTGGGCCAACTTTGGGGCAGGTTCTACTGTGAGGAAATCATCAGTATAAATAGTGATTTTTTAAATTATTTTTAATATGCGCTCTATCTGTATCATTCCCGTCATCTCTATCCGATGTTTATGGAAAAAAGATGGCTGATTACTGATAAAGTTCTGAGAGGAAAATCGCGTTTCACAGGGCTGTATTTCCACTATTTGTCATTTTGCACTTCAGTCTTCATGACTGCTATCTTTTCCTCACCACCCCATCCTCTGTAACTTTGAGCAACTGAAAGTCCCATGCAGGCTGAGCTGAGGCTGCCCACCTACGCTGGCACGGTTATGTGGGTGATGTGGAATCAGCTCCCTGCCAGTGGTCGTGGTGTGAAGCTGCAGTCAGGAGAAGCACGCCCTGGATGGCTCCTAAGCAATGTGCCATCTCGTCTGCTTCAAGGCTTGCAGCTGTAGCGGGCTGGTGGACTGACCAGCTGCATCCAGACTGTGTCTTTCAGGAGCTGAAGAGAATGTATGCGCCATGATTTTTTGTGATGAAATAGAGCAGGTAAAGAATCATTAATTATATTTTTACGCTCTTAGTTACAGTGATAACAAAATGGTTTTAGGAGCCCTTCAAGCATGCTCGTGTGTGGGTTTTAGTTTCTTCTTCTGGTTTTGGGTATTTGCATACAGCACAAGGAATACTGTATGGTTTTTACCATGTGCGGTTGGGGTCCTAGTCACGTCAGTCCTGGCATGATACAAATATAACTGAACAAACCCTGAGACTGGTTTAGTATAGGTTCTTCAGGGCCAGTGCACTGTGCATCAGTGCAGGATCTATGACAGAGAATTCCATTTAAAACATCACAATACACTCCACTGTGAGCTGTGGTAGCTACCACCTGCTCCCCAACTGCACAGACTCAATGAACTTGGATGTACAGCTGATAGAATATGCTTAATCTCAAACATGTAAGCCTGCATACAGTACTGAATGTAATAAGAACCTTCAAAACAAGATGTGTTTTCAACTTCCTTTGTTTGGAGTTAAGTGGATGTATGAAGCCCTTGGCATAGGCTTTGGTATTTTTACCTGTCATGTCTCACACAACTTGATAGGCTCACTCAAGCAGTAAGGTAGATGTAATTTAGTAGGAAAGATTGACTTCTGTTCACATGCACTCATACCCCTAACTGGAAGTCTAAGAAAACTTGTATCCCACCCATGGGCTAAAATTGCATACACTGCAATGTTTGTTACTCAAGGCAAGGAAACTGCAGTCCTCCAGTTGTTTCAGGTCCAAGTCCAGTTCAGCTGCTATAGTCAAAAATACTGGTGTTTATGTAAAGAAAAGGTAAATGTGTGTTATAGTGCAAGTCAAGAAAGATTAACTGAGAAGTTCCTTGCTACAATTGTGTCACTTTTTCCTGTTACTGGAGGATATATTTATTTTCCCCTAGGAAACCTCTCTGTAGATTGCTTTTTCTCATCTTCTATTTTGTGCTCTTTGATTGCATGAGAGCTGCAATTTGATGCTTGTCTCACTATCACTATTTTTTGTTAATAGTTATGTTTATTCAAATGTAATACTGTGTGGTTGCAAACAAGACCTTCCAGTACCTTTTCTTGATCTTGTGAAATCTAGCAACCTGCATGTGTAAGCTGTTCTGCTTTCAATTCAAATGTCTCACTCCCACTTGTGGGGACAGAGAATTGATCCCACTGATCGGACAGCAAGCAGTATTTATAACTACATAACCTGACTTTGTGGCTCTGTTGAATCCTTTGTGTCAGGGAGGCTGATACAAAGGATTGTGTTCTTCACTCCATTTACAACATTGATGCTTTTGTCTGTGCTTTCGCTCTCTTGCCTCTTTCCTCCTGTCAGTTAATTTTGGTTCTGTGGTCCCATAGTTCAGACTTGAGTATTGTCCTTCTCTGTAGCCCATCCAAAGTCAGAACTCCTTTTAGTTCTCTTTCAACTCCTAACCATGAGCTTTACATATGCAAAATGGATTAAATCTCAGCCTTTTTAGGGAAAAAAAAAAAAAAAGGCGTGTTTCTTTTTTACTAAAATAACAAAAAACAAACCAACAAACAAACAAAAAGGGGGATGTGGGATAGAGGCAGCAACCCCACCTGTTCTCAGACCAGGCTACTTCTTTCTGTTGTTGTTTCCACTATTTCCATTGATCACCCATTGCAAAAATACTGATGGTTTTACTTTTTTTCTTCTCCCCCTTTTCCTGTGCAGGCTGCCAAGCACACTGGAAGGAAGGAGAGGGAGAAATAGTGATAGCATTAACTAGGATCCAAACAGGGAAAATGATTTACCGAAGTGATAGAGAAAAATTTCAAAGACAGTTATGTACACAGAGATCTGAGTTAACGGAACAACTTATCATGTCTCAAACTTACAGTAAGTTACGCTAAAGTTACAGGAACTGTTCGTATGCATAAAGCTTGGATAAAGTTCACTTGCTGAATTAAGGATCCAAGTTCTCTTCGCTATTGAAGTAAACCAATGCTCTCTGTAAATGATAAAATAAAATAACCCAAAAAGGAAACTTAGTAGGAACAATGAGTACTTTATATCTTGCTCCCCCTCCCTGTCTGTCTTCCCTTAAATTTGGCAGGATCCTTCAGGAATAGAAAACATACCTTAACATTAACCAGCATACATGAAGGATTTTCTCCGATTTTCTGGTGTTAGTAATCTTAGAGCCAAACTTTGAAAGGGTCTTAAACTTATGCATGCATACAATGTTTGTGTTCACCTTCCTGATGTTTATGTTTAAGTGTTTCAATGAGCCCAAAGTGCAGACAAGATGCTGCTAAGAGAAACAAACCAAACAAAACCAAACACAACAAATAGTGCATATAAATAAGCTGGATAACTATGCAGTTGCAAAGGTTATTCTTTCTTATTTTTTATTCAAGAGCTGTGTGGACACAATCCTAAACAATGTACTCTAGGTAACCTTGCATGAGCAGGGGGAGGTTGCACTAGATGGCCTCCAATGGTCCCTTCCAACCTCAACCATTCTGTGTACATGTACCTTTGCTCATGTGAAACTGAGCAACTTAAAAATTGTGGTCTTGAAGGATATCTTTAAAGTAGCTATTCAACTTGGATCCAGTTTTGTATGCATAATTATGCACATACATGGCCTGATGGCTATCTGACACAGGTTTTGTTGCCAAGGGACACATTCCATTATTTGTAACACAAATTAGTGTAAGTCTGCTATGCCTAATCTTGGATTTATGTTCTGTGGTGCTTGAAAACTCTTGTCATGGAGGAGGAGACTGCTTTGTTAGGCTCTGCACAGATGCAGGACAAGTAGATGTTTCCTGCTCCCAAAAGCAACCCTCCACAACCTATTTGGATGCCTGACAGGATTATTTTTTGGCTTTGTTGCACCTTAGACTTGGGAGTTTTTTTCTCAAACATCAGCTAAGCATATTGCTTTCATTGTACATTGCTGAAAATGCAGTGTTTAAGTGGTTTTTCATATTGTAAACCCAAGTCTTGTTCTTAGTAATAAAAGGCTTTCATAATATTTTGGTCTGCGTCATCAAGAAAGCTTCTGGAAAAATTCAGTGCATGTAAAACGGTTAAGGGGTGTTGCTGCTGTTGTAACTATTGCTGTTAGTATGTGTGATAGCGTTGAATGAAGCGCAGAATGAGTTTGTTTTCCTTTTGCAATTGGATTGTTAGAGCTTAAATATGAAGCTGAAAACTATCGTAGTTGAGCATATGGGTTGCCAGAAGGTATCAGTACTCATATTTATGGTAAAAAGGAAGAATGAAGAGGCACTAATGAATCTGTGAGTATTTGAGTTAAGGAGAGAAGGAAGGTGTATATAGGGACAGTAACACCACTCTAAAGCAGGGAGCTTGGTGACTTCACAGCCTCTACAAGCAATCTATTCCACTCCTTTGCTGTTGCCATATGCAGTTTGCAGTTGTTTCAGTTTATGCTCATTGCTTCCCATCCTCCCAATGTGCCCCACTGCAGAGCCAGACTCCATCTTTTCAATTACCTCCTTGTACATATTGGACAAATGCTACTAGGTCCCTCCAAAGCCTCTGTTTAGGCTGAAAAAACTCAGGTCCTACAGCCCTTCTCACAGGACAATGTTCCAGCCTCCAGACACTGAACTCACTTCAGTTTGTTGATGTCAGTCCTGGACCACAGACCCAAAATCTGACACAGCTGATTGAAAATGAAATCATATGGGTGCCAAGTAGAGGGAGAGAATCCCTCCCCCTTATGTCCTGGCTTTGCCCCTGTTAACACAGGCCAGGATGCTTCTGTCCATCCCTGCATCCAGGGCACACTGCTGGCTCATTCCCAGGTGTCTGGGTCTCTTCCCACATTGCTTCTCCCAGCCGGGCAGGGGCCAGCCTGTGTCTTTGCACCAGAGTTTCCCACTCAGGGCCAGCACCTGATATCTGTCCTTATTTTAAAGTCCTAGCTGAGAAATAGCATTTGAGTAGCCTCAGTGCAATTTGCATGCAACTGCTGTATCATTCCTGTAACTTTTGCTTATCAAATCATCATTATTATATGGGCATTAAAATGTTATAGATGAAACTACAGAGATTTTATAGTGTCATCCTATCTATGTTGTGCTATTTAATTAATATTGATCAATCCTTAAAAGTCAGATTAAAAATAAAAGAAGAAGCTAAAAAACTTAACAAGAGGCAGGAAATTGAGATAGTGAGGTGAGACTGAAAGGTGAAATACAGACCCAGAGCTGCAGATGACTACACCCAAGGTCCAGACAAGTGCAAATGATACATGTGGAAATGCAAAAGCACGTGGGGTTACATTCTTGGCACAGGTTCATTTTCTGCTCATGAATTTTCAAGTTTGATTAAAGAGGATGTTTCTTGAACATCCGTATATCAATATGCATCAGTTTGTTACTATAGTCTAAAGGGCGCCAAGCCATAGAAAAGTAATGAGCAGAGACAGTGAAGTTCCGTAGAACCTGCTATAGACATGAATCTAGTGTTACCTCCTTCAAAACCTCTTACAGGATTGTTGTTGTTTCTTTCTTTCTTTTATCAGTCTCCAGATCCTATTAAACAGGAACAAAAAGAGGAAGAGGAAGTACATGCTATCTGCTTTCTACAAAGCAGACTGTATTTATTTGTTTAAGTGAGACAGAATATCAATGTCTTCACTGTTTCTTAAAAGCAGATTTAAGCAAATCAGCGAGGCAACCAGCCAGGCAGAGTGTGCATTTTTAGGCACTGACTCAAAGACAATGTCAAGACATATTAAGCTCAGTGCCTAGAAACAATATATATAAGATTTTAAAAAGAATACTAAAAGATCACCTTGCCATGGTTGTGGCTGATTATTTATTACAAGATGAAGAGAAATTGCATTGTAAGCCATAAAATGGTGATAAAATGCTTTGAAATACTGAGCTAATGCAGTAACTAGGGCTGGATGCCATCTGATGCTGCTTCTCAGACACTTCACAGTCATGTGTTGCCTGAATCTAGTCTATAAAGAAGCAGATTGAAGCGACCACCTTCCCAGAAAAAAGTGTAGTTTCTTAATTGTTTCTCTGAAAACTTGATTAAATGATTGTACATCTCAGTAGGAGAACACTTTATATTACCAGAATGGAACAACTATGTTGATTTTCCCCTTTGCTTTAATATGTGTGTGCAGCAGGACAAATGAAGCATATCACCGGCAAAATATCATTTATATGATAATTGATTTTGTTCTCAACCTTGACTGCTGAGACGGAAGCAATGTTTTCTTCAGCTTTGAGACAAGCAATATTCATAGGTAAAGTTTAACGGGTTTCATGGAAAGATGAATCAAGTTGCCTTTTCCTTTCTACTCAGCACGTTGTCACTAATAACATAGTACTTATACCAGTTGGATAATATATCTTTAATGTATTTTTCAAGGCAGACTAGCATTCACAGTGAGAGGTTAGTCTCGGTAGATGGTGCTGTTGTGTCTTAAACGACTTCTGGGGCGAGACGCAAACGCTGCCCGAGGCAGTAGAGGCGCGGTGAAGGTTCTGCCTCTTGGAGTGATTAGAGATAGCCTTAAATAAGTTTGGGCTTGTTGGTGGTGGTTTTTTTAAATTAAGAATGTGCAGGAATGATTTGCTGAGGTCGTATGTAGCTGTAAAACCTCTACCAAAAGAAAAAAAGCTACAAAGTAGATCATATAGTTTAAGGATGAAGTGGACTCTGTGTGAGATGAGTAACTGTTACTACTAAGTCAGGGAATAAATATTTAGGTGTCTACTGAATTATTTGTGTTTATAGCCTTTATTTGCCCATAAAAAGATACAGCCGTGCCTTATCTGTATTGTATTTTCCCTCAGTCTATTTGAATGACAACTCTTGCACAGGTTACATGAAAAGAAGTTGCACAGAAGGGTTCTTGCTAGTAAGTGTATAAAAACAGTACCACGCTGCACTAGAGTTGTCCCCTGATATGCAGAAATCAAACCAGCAGATTTTCTTTCGGGCCTGAAAAAAAGCCTGAAGATATGTGTCTGCAAACATAAGACTCATTTCTCCGCCTCAGCTTTTATTAGTACCTTTTTTTTTGCTGGGATCTCTGGATTTAAATAATGCAACAGGCTAGTGGCACAATCTGAGAGCAGCTCTGGTCACTTCTGTTATGTTCCCCAAAGCTATTTTTGGCTTGTGAACAGCAGATAGCAATTCCTGGATCCCAGTTCTGCTGAGCCAGCTGGGCCCTTACAGACTGTTTACACTTGAGAGCTGTGCTACTGAGAGGCTGAAGACTGTAAGAAATATAGGCTCTCTCAGGATAGTGGGAGGTAAAGCAGACCTGAGACAGTGGAAAACTAGGGCAGCATTAACTTACATTCCAGGTCTGGGCCAGTCTTAGCCATGTTAAGTAGCCTACATGAAGGATAAACTGGCGGGATTTGATCTGTTTAATGAGCAGCAGCATCTCTTTTAAACAAATAGATGTAATTAAAGTAGCAGACTGCTGCTCCACAGCATGCTTCCAGATGGCAGCACGATCTTTAGGCCAGGGTTTCCTTATTTTTTTTTTTGTAGGCAATCCCTGGGGCAAAAGAACCCAAGTTGCTGTGGTGTCCTAATGCAGGATAGATGGAGATCACAAACACAAAGCTTCCCTTTTGTCAAGTCCCTCCTGCACATCTTTCCCATCTTGATGAGTTGAGAAAGTCGAGCTGAGCTGAGCTGAGTTGCCTTAGATACTTGGTTTACTTCTCAAAGACATAAAGTAGTTGGTTTTATGTCACATCTCTCTGACTACCACCCCCTGACATTAAATCCTCTTTGCTATATGCTACTAAGCACACTTTTTTTAACATTTTTCTTAAGGCCAGAGAGGATAGTTTCAGAGAAATGGATTCAGACAGAGAGAACACTGAAAACTGTAGACTTAGCTGATACCCTCAAACTAGAAACAGAATTTGTTGTTGTGATGCATAAGAATTTGCACTGGAGGAGTGATGACATGAGATGTTGTTTTTCTCTTATTACGTATTTAACATATCCTAAAAATCTTATGACTCTTATAAAACCACAAACAAATGTATAGCTTGTGGCAGGAGAAGTATGTGGACATGCAGATATGATATTAACCTAAACACTTTATTTCTTAAGTAGCTTACATTTTTTATGGAGAAAAGCTGCTTTACAACTCATTTAGATGAAGATTAACTTGTTTAATGTTTAGCTTCATTCCCAGTACAGCAGTGAGTGAGCTCTATTTAGTCTGAGAGGAATGCAAGAGCTCTTGTAAGTGTTTTGACTGAATTTGAATATTGCTAATGATAAGGGACAGAGATTCTTGAAAAAGAGTCCAAACAGCCAGCTGTTTACATAATACTTAAATCACTTGGTTGGACTACTATGTCCTTATCTACACATGCGTAAGACTATTCCAGCCTTCTGAAAGGTCTTAGGAGCCTGGATCCCAGCCTCTAAGCTCTATAAAAGACTGAACACACTTAACTGGGAGCTGAAATGAGACTAGCCGCAAACATTACAGGATATATAAATAGATGATTGAATCTAAGTCTGGGTGTAGCACATCTCAAAGCCTCAAAGGAGACTCTGGACTGTATTACATTCACAAGCTTTATAGGAAGCCTGGTGACATAAAGCAGCTTGTGCGTAAACCAAGTTTGCAGAGTCTTACATCCATTGGTAAAGCTGGCAACTCTCATACTGATTTCTGTAGGACTCAATGCATCTCCCAAGTACCTATGGCTGATCACCTCAGTTAGGGAATGAGGCTGTTCTGACTTTAAGTAATTATTCTCTGTGCCTAAGAGAAGCTTTCTAGATGGGTGCTTTGCTCCTTGGGCCCTTGCATGGTGTTTTAGCTCATGCTTATGCCTGTGATTGCTCTGCTTGCCCCCCTCAGCCACAGACACAGAAGTTGAGTAGGAGAGATGACATTTCTTGAACTAGAGTAATTTTCATTTTATTTGCTCAATGGGGGATGGACTTCTTCCTCCGTTTAAATTTTTGCAATTCTGGAGTACTTCTGCAGGATTTTCTGATAGAAACTGCTAAGTCTGATGCTGGGACCTACCCTTAAGGATCAACCCCATCAAATGTCAGTTTAAGTCAATCTCATCTGCAGATGTTACTCTGCCTAAAGTTTATGACCTCTAAGAAGAAATCAGGAAAAAGCAGATGTCTGCCTGCAGGAGGTTATGCCACAATTAGGAGCTACCAGCTCCTAAGAATAGGTTTCTGCTATCAAATACTTTGCTCCATGAAGAGCAGTGGCAGTCAGAGCTCCACTCTGAGACTTTGTGAAGGATACTGCTCTCTGATAACCCAGGCAAGGTGAGCTATTTCTGAAGAGTCACAACCATCCCATGACAGTTCTTATTTCCTACATAGGGAAAAGCCCAGACTGGAATACCTTGCGAATTTCTGTTGACTCAGTTGATAACCTAGGTAGCTTTTGCTTGGGACGTCATTTTTCTTTATCAATTGTTTTCAACATCTGTTGCACTGTTGTTACTGTGGTGGCTTGATGAGAAGGCAAATGTCAGTATTCCCTTTGTGGGTGTCCTCTGTGAACACTGCAAACAACACTGCAAAGAGCAACTGGACCTTTTCTTTTTACCTAGGAAGATTTGTTAAATGCCTAAGGAATTGTCATAGAAAGCAAGCAGCTGCACTGACGTATTTAAAACAAGATTTACTTCTAAACCATTTAATTGAATTTGGCACCCTGTCCTCTGTTTTTCTTTTTATTGCTCAGGAGTATTAGAAAACACATGTATTTCGTGTTCCACACTGACAAATGGAGCTTCGTAACTGGTTGAAGGCAACCATTTTTTGTGCTTCTACAATGTATTTGTACAAAGATGAACAATGTCATCTATTTCAATGAAAGGCCACAGATTTTTTTGTCTATCTTTCCTGCCCAGAACATCCTTTTATCCTTGTACTGGTGTTCCTCTTAGGTCCCAGATCTGCAATTTGGTACTTGCAACTTCTCCTTTCTGCCTGTTTCCACAGAGAAGAGATGAATAAAAGGAGAGAAAAGAGAAGAAAAGGTATGGGTGTACCCAAGAGGTGACTGTAATAGTACAGCCTGAAGAATTTTCAGAAGTGTCTGAAACACGCATATTTATGCAGTACCCTCATGAATCACTGATGTTTGTAAACCTAAATAGCTGTTTGCTTCCTCTTTATCATGTTGATTTTCCAAGGCTAATCTGATGTGCTGTCCATTTGTAAAAGGAGCAGCTGAGTCACTATTTTATTTTGGTAGTCAGTCTTCCAAAAAAAGTCGTTTGAACTAAAAAAAGCCCAAAACACCAAACTATAAAAAGGGGGAGGGAAGATGAAGCTAGATATGTCTTTCAAGCAAGTTGAATCTGTTTGGGCAGTGGAGTAACTAATCATTTAACTTCTGTCTTCCCTTTGTGCTACTACAGGGAGGCAGCTGTTGAGTCTACTTGGCCCTGCCATCCCTATGGCGTAGTCTAGAAAGCTCAGGTGTGATCTCCTCAGTCTCTAGTAGGTTATTCATTCTGGTGTCTGATCCATGACAGGCTTCTGGGCAGGCAAGATGATTTAAATCCTGAGTAGAAGGGAAGGTATAATGCAGGCCATATGTCAGGGCTGTGAGTGTAGAAATGGGTGGGTGAAGGACCGCGGCAAAAGTGGAGAAATAAGCAGAGTCAGCAGCAGAGATGATTGAAATTTATCCAAACAGATTGCCTAAGATTTTGGTAGCACCTCCAGTATTACTAATGATGAGGCTGGGAGGTTTGGACTTGTACTGATTGGCAGCTGCATCCTCAGAAAGGGACATGGGAAAACTTTCTCATCTGTCAGTATCTCATTATTTGCAATGGAGTCTGACAGGTCTAAGGTTATGTATGTATAAATCAGGCAGGCAGAAGGGGAAGCAGACACTAATTTTATTTTGCAGTGGCACAAGGGGAGAATTGTCACCCCAGCGGCAGAGCAGCACAGCCGCTGCAATGTGCTGAGCAAGCATATACGATTTCTGAGCTCCTTCTGTCCCAGCTCCTGCTCCCTGCTGTTGGCTCTGGAGCGTTCCTCCTCACAGCTGCATTCCTCCTCCTTCTTCTGATTCCTGAGAGAGGCCAAGGAAGACAGCAGGGTTTACCTGTCCGCCTTCTGAACTGCATGGAACTGAGACCTTGGCTGCATTAATTTCTTATATTGCCATGTCATTGCTTCCTCTCCCAGACCCAGGAAAGGCTTGGGGGGAGAAAGCAAGCTGGCCTCTGAAGTGGGAATATCAATGAGAGAACTAGATAACTTTTTTAGGAACAAAATGAATCCAGAAAGCTGTTCCAGGCAATGCTGGGAGTTGGAGCTGTGGTTACCAGCATCTTATGACGGGGTCTTCTGCCAATAGCTTCACTTGGGTGTCAGCTGGGTCTGAAAGCAGACTTAGTTAGTTTTATATATGTTTAATCAGACCTGGAAGAAATAATTGAGTTATGTATCAACTTCTAAAAGTTTTTTCTCATTTTCAGCTTGAGTGCTGTGGATTCAGGTTTCTTGTTTATGTTCAGATGCTGTAGTGAGTTATAAGTTGTGTAGACTTTCTTAGGTGGCTAATTCAGTTTATCTGTCTAGCAATATACAATATTTCTTCTAGGTCTTTAACCTGGGTTTCAAAGCATCAGTTTCTAGCTACATGGACAGATACATAATACCTTCTCAGAAATTAGGCAGTATCTGAGATTCTTTTTCAAGGAAGGAAAGTAATGCAGGGAAGAAGAAGTGGCAGAGGAAAACTATTTTGGTATGTACTATTGCCAAGCTGGGAATAGCTTCTCCAAAGAGATTCTGAACCTCCATTTATTTAGGACATGCACGATATGGTGAGGGACAAGAAATAGACCTGATTTCGGAACCTTTTGGTAACAAAGGCTTTTTGATTCCCCCTGCAGGTTGGCCTAAGGTGAGGCACAGAGCAGTGTGTCGGTTCACTTGAAATCATAGATCTATTTAGGAAGTTTCGGGTTGCACTCTGCGGAGTGGGCACATGACCCATACCCCTCCCATTTTGGTAAATTAAAAAGTAGAAAAACTAGGTGCTGTCTGCAGCAATGATGCTGTAAAACATAACCTCTAGCATATGTTGGCGAGACCTCTTAAGAAGAGAACAGCTCCTCTCATCTACCTCAGAAGCACTGCAGGAGCAGAAAGTAATCTGATTTTGCATAAACTCAGCCAGGAAGTGAGAGCTTGCACTGTTATGTACACTCCCTCACTCTCCCTTTATCTCCCTCCCTTTCCCTTTCTCTTCCTCCCTCCCAATCTCCCTCTTAGTGGTAATTAATTTCAGTACATCACTCATTAGGATGGTGTTCTGTATTTTCCTGCTTATAAGCCAAAAGCTGTCTTTGCCAGCCCTTGGGTTCCTAAAGTGCCAGAGAAAATGTGGAGTTCAGTAGCTTCTCTCCTTTTCCTTTTTTAATGTATAGAGAGATTTTGCATCTGTGTACGACCTGTGTATTCACATCCAGTTGCTTCCATTGATAACTACTATCTTTGCAAGTCATTAGGGACATACCAGCAGACCATTACCTGCTCCTCACCCCTGCCTCTTCCCTGACATTTTTGTGCTTGCAGTGACTTTCCATCCAAATGAGAAGCCATGGGTCCATTCAGCATATCCTCCTTTATTAGCCTTTGGAAAAGAGGCTGACAAGATTTAATTACGAGCAGGAGGGAGAGGGAGGGAATGGTGGAGAGGTCTAGGCAAGAGAAGGGCAGCAGGGATAGCAGAACCTCTATACTGGGTTGCACTAGGGCTGGGACAGTGACTCTTCAGCTCCTGACATCAGGCTGTTTCTGGCTAGTTCCCCCAAGCAGGTACCATGCTCTTTTATGCCCATGCTAAGAGCAGCTGTGTGAGAATCACACGCAATGTGAATGCATTGCTTTCTTAGGAGAAACAGCCAAATGCTCAGCTCTTCCCAATCCTCAGTATAGGTTTGACTCCTTTCACCCCATTATCCAGATTTCTTCTCCTAGCTGCTGCGTGGTGATTGGGCCTTCTCAGCACTCTGCTTTCCTGGTTGTTACTTTCTTTTCCCAGCACCAAACAGTGTCCATGTTCTCCTCTCACTGTTTCTGCCACCCAGCATCCTGCTAGCTGAAGTCACACACATATCTCACCTTCCCACTTTCTCTCCTATTTTCTCTTGTAGCTGTAGTCAAAGACCCAGACCTGTTCATACCCCTCTTTCTTCTCTATTGTGGGGGCATTTTCAACCTTCTTCTCAGGTTGTTGGGCTGAGCAGTCTAGAGCACTGCTGTAGAGGACCTGGATGACTGCAGAAAATGTCATTTACATCAGCTTCTTCTCACTGGGGAAACCTGAAAGTTGTAAAATGTATATAATACAATAAATATAACTTTATTGTTGCCTGAGACCTAAAGTGAAAATGAATTCCTCACATTGCGTTTCCCCCCTTTGCCCAAGTACCAGAGGGCACAGAAACCTAAAAAAAGGATGAGTGTTCTGTTTCCATTTCAGGAGATGAGGGGAAGACAAGGGGGCAAGCCCAAAATATATTGGATTTGCATGAATTAGTAAGTTTGAGAGGGGGTTCTGCTAAAAAGGATGCAGAGAAAGGCTGTAGCAGTATGCAGAATCCAGGCCAATTAACCCTCAATGTGCCTGAGATGAGCACTTCCCATGGTGTGCAGGAATTCCTTCCTTGGAGTGCAAACATTAAAGTGGACAGAGAAGAGAAAGGGTCAGGAGATGATTTTCTGCAAGTGCTCTGCAAGCTCTGGCGCAGAAAAGGCTTCTTATGAGTCTCCTGGGAGAGGAGAAATAAAAGCAGCTGCTGAAGAATCACTTTTAAGGGAGGTTCCTGATGGAATGTACTTAGCTCTCACTATTATCCACACTTTTTAAAGAGCTAAAATAACAAACTGAACAGTGGCAGAAAAGTTATCGCTGCTATGAGAAACGGGTGGATTGATGCGTGACTGGCAGAAGAAGGAACAGATCATTGCAGGTAGCAGGACCCACTACAAAAAAATATCATGACTACTGATCCTCTGAGCTGACACTGGACCTTGCTGCTAATCCTAGATGGCAACTAGGTGTTTTTAGCATTTCTCTTCAGCAGAAAAAGAAATACGTTGTCATTGCAGTTATACTGCAGGCCGGAAGGCCAAGACACTATTCTTTTACAAACTGCTTTGAATGTAAATTGTATCCTTGTTGCTGCCAGTTGTATTCCGGCAGGAGAGTCTCACGCACACATGTAACTTTGTGATAGTGTCCAAAGATTTCACACGTCAGAGCCTTGTGGCTCTGCAAGTGAAAGGGAGACTTGTGCTGCACGTTAAGTCCATAATGAGAGACGTGTGTGTGCAGAGTGGGGGGCGTATTTGAGGAAATTACAAAATATTTCTTGAGTTAAGTATGTTTAGGAAGCATTTCAGTCAGGACCAGTTACACACCAGTGATTCCCAACCACATTCAACCTTTCTCATAGCACTGCATGCTGCTTTCTTCTGTCTTCCATCTTGACAGAAACCCCAGAATACTGCTGCTACTCCTGCCTTCCTCCACTGCTGTCAGTTTGAGAAAGTGCCAGTGGAAAGACTTAGATAACCAGCCAAGCAAAGCATATTAGTTTGGTCTCTCATCTCTAATGCTGGCGTTCAAGCCAGAGAGGTTGTTTTAATTGGGAACCACTATTTGAGATAAAATTATTTCTTTTTTTTTTTTCCCGGAAAGCAACTGTGTTAAATTTGAGATTAACACTAAAATTGATTAAATTTAATCTGGGCCCAAATTTAACCTTCTATCACTCAACAGGGACTTCAATAACAGAGAAGAAAAAAATTGAAGCAGCCAGAGCATGGAATATGTCAATTTCAGCTATTCATTCTTAGGATATTACAGGAGGCCAATGTGTTTGGACAGTAAAAGGAGAGAAACAGCCTGGTTTAGAACTGCTAAGTATCCCAGAGAATTCCTAGTACACTTAAATTCTGGATGCTAAACTTCCTGAAGATCAGACCCGTAGATTGTAGAGTATGTCTACATTACTTGCAGGATCAAATGAAAAAATCTAGAGTTCCTATTCTCTTGCTGTTTTGTTGTGTTTTCTTTTTCCTATTACTTCATTGTAAATGATTAAAACTTGCTGGCAATATCTCCTCTCCCTCTTTTTTTATTAATTCATGATGAATTCTGTTTTCTGGCTGACACCAGTACCCTGTCATTATTCAAAACTCTTCCAGTGCTTGGTTGGCTTGTTGCTTGCTTGCTGAAAAAAAGTGTTTATATCAGGATATTTGGAAAGCAACAAAATGTGATGTTATGGGGTGGGGGAAATTGTTTTGTTTCTACAGAACTTGAACTTTGAAATATTTACATTGTCTAATATGTGACTCTCATTATGAAAACAATGCAGATTGTTCTGGTGTATTTTTTCTATTCATTCTTTTGTTATAGCTTTGACAGTGTAATAATATCAGTAGGATGTAGGATTCTGTGCACATGCTGGGGTCAGATGTCTAGCAAACTTGCCAGAGGGTAAAATATCTTTGAATATCTCAGATATTCCAATGTTCCATTTTTGCTTCCCCACTTGAGTTTCATGAACATCTCACAGTCACCTGCTGCTGTGTGCAACTTCTCTTTGATTATTAGCTTTGACCTTAAAGATGCTTTCTGTTAAAGTCTCTGTATCTGAAGTAGTCTTTCACATGTGTCAGTTTGAATCCATATTCATCCTAGGTAAGTAGTGAGCTCTCATGTCAGTGAGAATTCAAGCCCTTTGATAAAAATCTTTCTACTACAATGATGACTTCTATTTTTGTGAACACACAATGAAGACATTAAAAACTAAGAATTTAGCTACCTACAAAACCAGAGACCATTCTGAATCTCATATTTCCCTAGAATTGCATGTTTTTTTAAAGACATCAAATGTCAAACTGGTAATGGTTTTGCATGCAGAGCAAGGGAATATGGCTATTTCAGAGACAGGTGCAAAGTTTTAAGACATGAAAGGATGATTTTCACTTACATACTGCTCCCAGTACCAAAAAGGAGGCTATTCTCTACCAAAAAAAAAAAAAAAAAAAAATTAATAAACTGCTGATTGGAGTTTCTATCTATTAAAAGATGTTCCCTCTACAGTGGTGTTTGCTTATACTAAAAAAGGACTGCATATATCATGAACTTACACTAATTGTGTGCAGTCTAAGAAAATTTCCAAAGAAAAGCCAACAAAAACTGTGGTTGATGATCCGTGACTTACTGCATTGATTTACATTCTGGTCTGTTGCACACAGCTCCTAACAAGAGATTGCTTGGAGAAATGAAGTTCTGAATAATGTCATTAATAAATCAAGGTCTTTTGCTTTGCATGTCACATAAGAGTTTGGTTCCCAAAATGAAAAAATAGGATAATGGGAAGTCCTGCCTAGTTTGTAACAACGTTTTCCTTTCTGAGTATGTTGTCAAAATGCTTGAGCATCCTAAGTTGTTATGGATTTGATGTTGTTTGGCACCAAAGGAAAAGCAACTTTCTCACTGGATGGCCAACTTAATTTAGAATGCATTACCTACAGTCAAATTATCTGCCACATGCTGAGAGGGTAGCTGGCTCTACAGGCAACCAGTAAATCTGGACTTTCTGGTCTTTCAAAATTCCCTTTCTGAGATGTTCTTATAAACAGCTACTTTCTTCTTTGGGTTTTCAAATTGAGGATCAAATATACTTCACTGAATATCTATCTTTCCTTTTATTTCTCTGCTTAACAGAATGCTATCTCTCTTTTACTGTGTCCAGCTGGCACATCCTCAGCATGATGATTTCATTTAAAAAATCACTGCCCATAGGAGAAGCCAGATGTAGCTGAATAGCAATGTTTTGCTCATCATATCACTCTGCTGGCTGAGCTGTTCAAAGGGCCATTCCTGAAAACAGTGAGTACTTCTAGAGCAGTGAGAGAAGACATGAAGTGGTACATCTGTGATGTGCCTGAAGAGTGGGACTGCTATGATAGGGTGTCTGTCATCCCATGGCTCTAGGATTTGAGCTGGTTCTTCAAACATACTGTTATGGAGGTTCACTTAAGCTAAATAAGAATAGTTGGAAAGAAAGCAACTGGTAAGTATAAAGATAAAATGGTCTCAGGTAAAGCTTTCACAGGAGAAACTTTGTGTATGAAATGAATCATTCATTATCTTCCATTCAGAAAGAGCCTGTCACCTAAACAGTATAGAGAAAATAATAGCTGCAGCTGAGAGCACGGGACCAATTGTGCAACAGCTTGAATGTCGTTATTGGCTTTTCTGAGCTGCTTTGAACAAGTCACCTCCTCAATTTCAATACCTTCTCTGCTTTTTAATTGTATGTGTTGTTTAAGCCCAGCTGGCAACTAAGCCCCACACAGCCACCTATTTCCTGGTGGGAAGGGGGATAGAATCTGAAGGGTAAAAGTGAGAAAACTCATGGGTTGAGATAAACAGTTTGATACGTGAAGCAAAACAAGAAATTCATTCACAACTTCTCATTGACAGTCAGGTGTTCAGCCATCCCCAGGAAAAGAGCTCCATCACACAAGAAGAAAACAAACACCATCACTTAAAATGTCTCTCTTTGCTTCTTCTTCCCTTTTATTGCTGAGCAAGATGCTATATGGTATGGGGTAACAATAACTAAAACATCCCTGCATTATCAACACTGTTCCTGCACAAATCCAAAACCTAGCCCCATTCTAGCTACTATGAAGAAAATTAACTCTACATGAGCCAAAATCAGCTCAGTAAGCATCCAAGATTGCTGCTTGTCTTGATTAAACATACTGTTTATGTTTTGAAGTAGGTCATGTTTCTTTCTTCCCTTTCTAAATAGTCTCATACCTTTGATCTTTCCTCATAGGTCCTATTTTCTAACTATTCCATCATCCTCATTGCCCTTCTCTGGACTCCTCCAAACAATCCATAAAAATTTGTAGTTGCAGGGGCTCTAAATGGGCATGTTACTCCAGCTCAGGCTTTCTCCTGAAGATGGAAGAGTGCTTTCTAAGGGTGAAGAAGTGCACTGACTAGGTAAAACAGAAAGACTATGTAAAGATACTGTAAGATATGGCTATTTTCAGTTATCTCCTATGAAAATCTTGGTCACCAGATGCTAATGCTAAATCACTAGTTGTAAGCATTGCTGTCACCTCACTCAAGCCTTATTTGTATAGCTACAAGCACCCTTCATAAGCTTCCTTTTGCCTTGCTGTCATCTTAATGTGATGTTCTATACATTACATTACTCTTTTTGGAAACACATGCAAAAACTAGACTCATAAAACTGTTTTGGCTATATTAGGATCTGATGAGATTTCATTACCTTCTCTTGTACAGAAATAGTCCAGAGACTGACCAGTTCATCTTGTAGTAGCCTCCCACAACACGGGAGGCTCCTGGAACAGTAAGGGAACAGATATCAGTGGAAATGCCAAGCAACTGCAGTGTCCATAGCAGTACATGGCTGCATAAGATGCGCTATGAGTATCACCATTCACTCTAGTAGTTATTGATGACTCTCTTTTACCAGATAGTCCTATCTCTTGGGCCTCTGTATCCCGTTAAGCAGGTCAGACATTACAGTCATTGGTGTTTGCTTGAGTTTCGTTTTTGAGATGTTAAATATAGTTTTGCCTCCACCAAAAAAAAAAATATTGATCTGAAATTTTCTGTCTTGGTGCTTTGTGCTGCATTGTTTCAGGACTACCCAAAACTTTAATCATATCTAAAAATAGAACTTCTGAAGAATATATTTTGTAGTATATAAAAATTATGGTGAGGTTAGTTTTGTGTTGATTTTGTTTTGTTGTGTTTCCAGGTGTGGCCTGCCATCTCTGGAAAAACTTGTATGGCTTGAGCCTTGGAGAAAATTGTCTGATGTTCTGTGCTGCCTTTTTTGGATGGGTGAATCTGGGTAGCTGGGCAGCAAACAGCCACCTTTTCCTCTGCTGTTAGAAAGCAACTGAAGCAGCACTGCCTCAAATGCTGCCAGTGAGGAGAGCTGGGGTCAGGAAAGAAGTTCCTGGTGCTGGAAAAGGGCGCAGGACAAGCCCAGTGTGGTCCATTAATCTTGACTGGACACCAGGTGCCCACCAAAGCTACTCTACCACTCCCTTCCTCAGGTGGACATGGGAGACAAAATATAACTAAAGGCTTGTGGGTTGAGATAAGGACAGGGATAGTCACCAGTTACCATCATGGGTAAGGCTTGACTTGTGGAAATAAGTGTCATTTATTACCAGTAACATCAGGCTAGGATAATGAGAAATAAAACCAAATCTTAAAACACCTCCATACTACCAGCCTTCTTCCTGGGCTTAACTTTACCTATGATTTTCTCCACCTCTTCCCCTCCAGCAGCACAGGGGGATGAGATCAGTTGATCAGCACAGGTTGTCTCTGCCACTCCTCCCTCCTCAGGGGAGGACTCCTCATACTCTTCCCCTGCTCCAGCGTGGGGTCCCTCCCACAGGAGACCATCCTCCACACACTTCTCCAGCACGAGTCCCTTCCATGTGCTGCAGTTCTTCAGTAACTGCTCCAGCGTGGGTCCCTTTCGTGAGTGCAGCCCTTCAGAAACAGTCTGCTTCAGCTTGGGTCCCTTCCATGGTGCAGCCCTTCAGGAGCAGACTGCTCCAGCGTGGGACACTTCCATTGGTGCAGCCCTTCAGGAACAGACTGCTCCAGCATGGGTCCCTTCCATGGATGCATCCTTCAGGAGTAGAGTGCTCCAGTGTGTATCCCTTCCATGGGTGCAGCCCTTCAGGAGCAGACTCTCCAGTGTGGGTCCCCCACAGGGTCACAAGTCCTGCAGCAAACCTATGCCAGCCTGGGCTCCTCTCTTCATGGGGCCACAGGTCCTGTCAGAAGCCTGGTGCAACACAGAATACCCATAGCTATTTTTATACTGTGAATGCTTAGTTTTTTACTTGGGATACTTTTTAAATCTATTGTTTTAGAAAGACAGTCTTCAGTTCTTACCGAGACGAAGTCCAGGATTTCATGGTGTAAATAGGCATCACTAACTCAAGGTTTGCATTTTTAGATTTAGCTTTACCACAAAGTCCTCTATATTCTTCTTCGGGAAATCTATATTCTTGTTTATATATACAATACATAATCTCTGTTCCTTAAAAATAAACCTTAACACTTGAATTGCCTGACTTTGGAAATGGCTGGTAGCACAATTTGTACTTGAGTACATAGGAATTAAGCTGCACCATTTGGATTAAAGAAGTTAAATGATAGCCCAATTGAAAATTTGAAGTCTATTATTTTGACAGATTATCTATGTTTGGAAAGTGATTATTGAATGGAGGGAAAGTGGCAAAAATCAAATTGAGTAATTTATCCTAGTGTTCTTGGTTTTTCTATCTTTTATGTAAGTGTTGTACATATTTACCTACCAGTGAGATGGAGAAACTTCCTTCAGCAACTACTATTGCAGTTCACTATGTCTACAGCTAGACAGGAATAATACTAATAGGGGTGCCAGTTATGATGCTTCAGGGAAGAGGGAATCAGACTTTGAAGAGAGCAAGGCAAGAGGACATCAGCACGTACCTACCCTATATGAAAACTGATAAGGTTTTGAGCACAAAGCTTCTTGTAACTCTGAATATTGAGAATGCCAAATACAGTGGGAAAGTAGGTGCATTTGCTATGGCAATCAAAGGGTCAAATTCTTTCCCCTGCTGCTCTGTAGCAGTTTGCTGGGCTCCACCAGTGAAACTGAAGAGGAGGATTTGGCTTGCAGCCTGGTTTTAATCTGCACGTATGGTATCAATTTTGGAAGCATTTTCTGGTTGTCCTCACAGTTTTAAAAGGGTAGAAAAATATATTTATTCCCTTCCCTAGTTAAAAAACAGACTTTTGTTAACTCATTTGTGTTAATTCTTGACCTGAAAAGTGCAATACTTCATCTTTGGTTTTGTTGTAGCACTAGATTTTCTATTAGTAAGTATCTCTGCTATCTATCCAAAGTGAAAGGCTGCTCTGGAGAAATCAGCTTGCCACAGTGGATCTCAGCTCTCTCCTGCACACATAGCTGGTGATGAGTCCAATAGGACATTAACCAGTGGATCCCCTTTCTGACCCTAGGCACTGGTGTTTCCTGCCCATCATCAGCCTTCTTCCTCCAATTTCTTAGCATATTCATACAATTGCTTTCCTGGAGTTGAGGAGCATCATGGAGCATGGGATGTTTGCAATAGTTGTGTACATTTCCAACCGGCTGCTGGAGTGTTTCCTCATGCTTACACAGATTTTCAGCTTCTGTGATGAGCACTGCAGCCATCAGCCATTGACAAGAGTATGGCTTCATTAACAAGATCTGGCCCTCTTAGAACTCCATCTTAAGCACTGTCATACCTTTCCTAATTCCTGGTTTACAATAAGGTTTTCCTGAGGTGATCTCAGGACACATTCCTTGCTTTTTTGTCCCTTCTGCAATGTTTTTATGTCACCCCTTTCTTTGAAGTAGATGCTGCTTCCTCCTGCTTCTGAGAAAGACCAGCAGCTCCTGGCTCTCCCCAGAGCACAAGACTTCAAGAAGTTGCCTTTAACAAGGATCTCAGCTTTCCTGTGTAATTGCAGATACCATTCATATTTTCTTCAGAATCTGGGATAACTTATGCACTAGAGGTAATTAAGCCCTTAAAAAAAAAAAACGGATTTTTATCTTATTTTTTCTGCTTTCTTGTATAATTTTTAGTTTTTCATCCCCCCCATTGCTTCGTTCTTTGTCTGTCTTTCCACCTTCTTTTTGCACTCCTCTACTTTAACTCTTTCATCCATCTTGACACTCAGCACCCAAGATCAAAATTCCCATGTGGCTGTACAGACCTATTACTTCTTGACTCTTGAAAATCTTCTTTAGTATAAAATACTTCAATAAGTAGCATAAGATAACCATTTAAGAGGCAACTGAACAACAGTGGCAGGCTATATGCGATAAACTTAGCTTAGGTGTACTACTAGGAAAACTGGAAAACTAGAAGGTGAGAAAATGAAGCAGGGAGATGAACCACAGTTGTTGGTATGGGCGCAAAAGGGCAGCCCTATCATACACCAGCCAGTAGATAACACTGGCCACCTTGAATTTCTGCTGACAGCTGTCCACATGTGCCAATACTGTTACTGAAGGTTAACAAATCATTGGAAATTCTCATTATTTCCAGCAAATTGGCACTGCAATTGCTTCTAGCAATTTCCCAGTGCACCTTTATCCTGTAACAGCAGTAGTTCATAATCAAAATAGGCAGAAAACCAGGAAGTCCCTCATGCTTTCTAGAGAACATTGCTGCTCTGGTACTTTATATGGAATCTGTGTTATCTGTGTTGTGCGGGTTTAGATTTCTGTCTTATGAAACACAGATCAATAATTGCTGAATTAGCCAAAATTAACCTCCTAACATAGCTATCATGAAAACAAGCTCTAACATCTGCAGACCAGTATGACCGTGTCTGTATTTCAAGATCTGAGAATGCCTTAAACAGGTCCTTTTTTAATAAGATGAAAGTTTTTGGCTACCAAAACCCACCAGCTGATTATTACCATCATGGTCTTATCTTAATTTGGTTGTTTTGAATGCTGAAGATGAGGGAGATCCTATTTTGGAAATACATTCCCAGTATTCAAAGCTATTGTGAAACCAATCCAGATTTTTTACTTCATACCTCCAACATTAGCTTTTTTAATAATAAGTCAGTCATGCAATTGAGAGAATACAGGTTTCTGTGTCGACCAAATTTGTTCTGGTTCTCTAAAGCCAATCACTATGACAGTTCCAGTTCACTTAAGTCTTTTCCTTTATGCAGCAGTTTGGTCATGGCTGTAAGTATGGAGCTGTTTTTATGTTTAATTTTGGATAGTGGTAGCAAGAGTGGGAAATCATAGCTAATGAGGCCATTGAACACAATCATGCCAGATGCCTTGTGTGTCTGGGATTTACCATGCACCATGAGACAAGCTCTGGCCATTGTGTGCATCACAAATTTAGATCATCATGACACAATTGACAGTAATTTCTTCATAACACTGGGATAGATTTATGACATGTCCAGAACCTCAAGCTGTATTGTACTGCATGACACCGTCAGTTTTAAAACACTGATTTGCTGAATCTCTGCATAGCTTGCATCCCTAGTAGGTTAAACAAGGCTATTGAAAAATATTCCTGGGTTTTAATGATTCTTATGCAGGGAAGTTATGACAACATATTTAAAATTTTGTCCTGCAAAAACAACTGAGTTCCAAAGCCAATTAAAATGTAAAGAAAATCATAGAAAATAAACTTAGGTAATATCTTCACACATTCAGGGCTGGATTCATCAGCCAAAAATGATTTGAATGGATTTGTGCAATGAAAATGACATTTCTGTACACAGTATGCTTTGACCTCTTGCACCCTTGAATAGATTACAAGAAAGCCTGCAACTATGCTAAACAAACATGGCTGTTTGGTTGTATGAAGTTTTTGTTCCAACAGTGGAATTAATTAAAACAGCATGTTCTGTGTAGTGCCAGCAGGTCATCAGTGCTTGTTTGAGTCAGGCCTCTGACCTTTATTTTCTCTCGCCAAGCCTGCTCAATTGTCTCATTTGGGGGACTGTTAAAACATGTATCATTACTAATGTATATATCTTCACAGAGTGCTCACTGGTCTTTGGTAATTATCAACTAGTTTATTTGATAGGGAGTCAGTTGCTTAATTGTAAATAGCTGCTGAATAGTATGAAACAGATTTTTCCTTTACCTAAAGAAAATTTAAATGCATTTGGAAACCTCTTGTTTATTTGAGCTAAGTTTTTTATTTGGATAGGATGGTTGGGGGGGTCATCTCAAGCAGCTTATCAACTGCGTTTCTTCCTAGTGAATTACATTGACTTGTAACTCTATAATTTGTTGTTCTGGTTGCTTTTATAGGTGTAATTGGGGTTAAATTTTTCTACAGTATTACCCCATCAACATCTCCAATAAAATATGCCACTACGCTCTACTTAAGTTGGAAAATGGTAGTCAATCCACAGAAGTCCAGCTCATGAGAGTCTACAAATGCAACAGTGGTTGCTGTTCTCTCTGTGCTGAGCAGGGGGGAAGATGAAGAGGACTATAATGGTTTTCTTCTCAGGAAGAAGAAACCTGATTCAACTCTTCTTGGCCTGAGAGGGGCTGAAACTTGCATTTCCCAAGTAATCTGCCAATTGTTTCAGTAGTGAGGCATGCTGCAGAGTGACATTTGTGACATTTTCAATCAACACCAAAGGACACCAAATATTCTGATCTGCAGTGCAAGAGGCATGGCTGTCTGTGAAGGACATGGATATTCATCTGGATGAAGGTTGTCACGCATTAAACTTCCTAATCCAGAGCCACTTACTACTTTATTTAGTGTGCCACCTCTGCCATTCTGCCCCTGCTATACACCTCCCTCAGGAGAAACCTATGGTCAGTTCTTGGAAAGAGGCAGCCATCTGCTTCTAATGCGAAGCTATCTGAGCAGCAGAACTACAATAAATAACTTTACTTAAATGATCACCAGAGTGTGAAGAAGAAAACACAGAGAATTTTGTATGAATAAGTGAAGTAGGAGGTGCTTTCCTCTTTTGCTTTTCATCAACACCATTCTCATAATTTCAGTAGACTTAAGGCAGTATTATTTCCTTCACTGATTAAAAAAACCCTACATATATACAAGTTTTGTGTACAAATTTTGTCATGGTTATTGAAATTTGTGAGAGCATATATATCTGTAATAAGATCTGATAGTCAATTTGCAGTGTGCTTGGTACGTGACATGTGTGTTTAGATTTCACCTAAGAAGAAAGAGCTGTTCAAAGGAAAAAATTATTCATGAGAAAATATAGTAACTGTTTTTGAAACATACATTAGATATTTCTGATCTCCCTGTGCTTGAATGAAAACTTCTTCAAGCTGAAAGAGTGGTGTAGCAGTTGGCTTACCTCAGACTGAGAACGATGGAGGGGGATTTTTGTGTTTCCAAGTTGTGAATATTTTGCAGTTGATTAGAGTCAGAGAGGAGGCTACAAGAACCTCACCAAAAGGTAGGTCTTTCAGCTGTTCTTCTCTTTCCTGTTCACAGGGAAAGGTGATCCTCTCAACATGGTAATGAAAAAGAGGCCAAGTTCATGCAAAGGAATTTTGCACATGAACAATGAATATATGCAAGGGCTCAATGATGAAACGCCAAGATCTATATCAGTGTGCTAACTCCACTGTTATTACAGTAAGCAGGCTTTTACAGCATCAAGATCCACAGCATTGTAAACACACACCAGACTCCCGTGAACAAAAGTGTGGAATTGATTTTGGTGTACTCTGCTGCACTGTTAGGGACCTTAGCAACATGCTGTTACTTCACACAGCATGACAAAAACTTACTAAAAGAATTTATTTTTCCTCAGTAACAGTTTCTGATGAGAATTTTTCTTAACTCTTCTTTTGATCTTCAGTGCCCTGCTCCAACATAGTGTCCAGCTAAAAATAAAATCTTATTGTCTCATAGGAGTGTTTCTTTTCTATAAAAAATTTAACACTTTGTCTCATCATTAAAAGAGGCTTTCCCTCTGGCCATACTGAGGCAAGATTTCTTAGTAACACCTACTGGCCTCTGGAACACTGGGTCAACCCCATTTCAGGTTTTGAAAAATGAAGGTAAGGTACCACCACAATAATATGGCTCAATATTTCTTTTCCCCATTCTCTCCCATCCTGCCTATTTGAGCTGGCAACAAAAGGAATCTAAAGTCTGCCTGCACGGTGTGATGCAAAGATAAAGTTGAACACCCTGGATCTGTTCTGAGTTTGTTATAAAGTGTCCACCATCCCTCTCTTCAGGGGAACCTTTCTACTCAGCAACTATGTTCATCAATGGACAGATCTGTGTATTGCCTTTTAACATCACCTGACAGTAATATTGCATGAGATTATTTTACTAGAGATTATTAGTAGTAAAATGAGTCTGGGAGTTTAGCACTGGGAGGGAATACGTAATGTGAAACTGCAACATGTACCTGAGAACGAACCTATACAATTTAGAGTATTTAGTTTTTTCAGGCATTTGTTATAGCAAAATGAATGCAATTCATTTCAATGTGGTTTCAAAAGCAGGTAAACAAGTATGTGCATTACTGGAATCACTCAAAGAATATTTGAGTTTTGTGACCATTCACTTCAACAGTGCTTCAGGAGTGCATAAATCACTAGTCTGTAATATAAAGTTTGGAATTTCTTAAAGACGAGTTTTTTCCTTTTCATGGAAAAGAAACACAATTAGAAGACTCAGATCTATCTGCTACTGAGATCATGCTGTGGCCTGACACATGCAACAGAATCATAGAATCAGATTGGGTTGGGTTTGAAGGGACCTTAAAGGTCATCTAGTCCAACCCCCCTGCGGTAAGCAGGGACATGTTCAACTACATCAGGTTGCCTGAAGCCCCATCCAACCTGACTTTGTATGTTTCCAGGGTGTTACAAGTTGTAATACAGTTCTGCAGGATTTCTTCACACTCTTGTGCCTTCTGAGCAGAGAAGCCCATGAGAGGAGTCAGGAATAGTCTACAGCTTTCACACTTAAATTTCATAATAATTATAGTAACATTACTTTGAAGGAAAATTGTTACTCCTGCCTACCCTTTTCCAATATACTTTTGTTATTTTCTCCCTGCCCAGTAACACTTTCCAAATAAGTATTTTCCCTTTCAATTCATCAGTCATTACGTAAAATATTGTTCTTCCACCCCTGAAGACCCATGTACCAATGTTAATCATATACAAACTATTTCACATAGCCATATTATAAAGTAACTAAGTAGTATGCATGTCAGGAAGTGACAGACAGTACAAGCATTCAGCTACTTGCTTATACAAGGTTATTGAATTAACCTAGACATGACTAATGGTACTAGTTACCTCATTAAAGGTAATTGAAGGAGAATCTGGTGTTCCAGTGCTAAAGATCTACAAACCCACAGTTTTAATGAAAGCAATTGCAACTGCAAATAACTTTGACACGAAAAAAGGAAGTGCTGAAAGGTTATCTGTATGCAGAATTATTTGGTTAAGTTTCTTTACTGGCTAAGTAATACATCCTGCAGGTCTTTGAAATGAAATTAAGGAAACAACTTCACAAAAGTTTTAGGAGTGCAGTAACTACGTTTGAGTGCTGAGTTCAAGACGTGCATGGAGCTCCAGAAGAAACTGTCCATACTGACCTGTCAGAATGCCAAACATGAGACCTATGGCCAACTGAGCCAAGAAGAGTCGCGTGCTCTACTCTGCTGGCATTCATGCAGACCTCCTGTGAGCACTCATGCTGTGCAGAGTGAAATCTGCCATGACAAAACTCTATCAGTCTGCTAAGACTTGCGTTCCTCATCTGTTCTCACTGATGAGCTGTAAATATCCTCCAAGCTAGTTATACAGTTCAGTACTATAGTTGTGGTGGTCAGGTTTCTGTTAAAAGTACCATGTAAAAGAGCCGAGAAATGTGAAACAGATGAAAAAGTTGTAAAACAAGAATGGGATATAATGGCTGATTTCATGATAACTTCAGAAGTTGTCAGTGCCATAAAGTGATGTGTTAGTCTATGGCTTTAGGAAAAAACATAAATGTAAACCAGGCTTTCTATTTTTATCTATTCAGCTAATGAGAATTTGACCAGGGTGGAGGCATTTCATCTTATAGCAACCTGCTATTTTCACCCACTTTTGAAAACAATTGAGATTTGTTTATATTGTGCAATGGCTTTTCTAACCTAACATGTACATCTAATTTAGCGACTTGTTGGATCGTTAATCTCTCATGGCAATGTAATCCCTGATACCCACTGAAGCAGATCCCTGCTCTTCTTGACTAGATCTGAATTTCCTGCTTTGGCTACACACTGTTCACTCTGTCCTTGAGTCGCCATTTTCTGTGCAGCATTCCTTCCTGTGGGCTGGATGATAGTGCAGTTTTGCAGCGAATGTCTCCCTCCTCCCAAGGACAGGGACAGCAGCTGCTTTAACTAAGAGGGTGGTAGGGAAAGAGAGTGGCTTCAGCCTCCCTGTTTTCCTCTATGTAGCCACAGGGCAGAAAGCCGACTCTAAATCTTCCGGTTTTACAGGGGAACTGTAGGTCTCAAATATTTCCCTGTGTATACAAGAAGGGAACATGCAGCTAAAAAGTGTGATGGTAAATCCCTTTGTTCACCATATTAATGCTATTTTTTTCCTAGCACTGTAATTTTCCCTTTCTCATTTTACCTTCCTATTCCTCCTCCTGCCAGCTGTGAACCACACAGGCAGGAAGCTTCAGAAGTTTGACTTTGTCACATTATCAAGTGTGTGCCACAGCTAAAAACGTAGCTTCTCCCAAAATATCATTGCCTCAGGTCCTGTGGTATAGTCTCAGCAGGTCAAATAATCCATTCAAGGTATTTGGGTGCTACTTTTAGTTTTGAATGAACCAAGACCAGTTATCATAAAATACACTACAACTTAAAAGTGGCACAGTATTATCCATACCAACAAGAGGGGTTGCCATAAGGGGCATCTTAAAATGAATGGACCACTAATCAAAAGATAATTAAAACAATTAAAAAAATG